>LPNX010053141.1:212826-240839 GCA_001517045.1 Pseudotsuga menziesii
CAAGTACCGTTACCGGGTACACGTATCAGGTACTTGGGTACGGCAATGGTATATACCCAAACGTACCCTCACGTACCATGAACAGTGTTGTCGTACCGAGTACTTCATAATTTTTTTTTGGGTACGTTTGGTGAAAATGGTATGACGTACCTCGATTTTGGGTATGGCTATGGTACGGCCAGTATATAAAACTAAACCAAACAAATACAATTTGTTCCCATAGTTGAAGTCTAGTTCTAGCAATTTATCCTTCTTCAAACAAATATGTAGGAGCTATGATAGGATTGGTGGGAATTTTCAACCCCAAGATTTACATGGAAAGGTTGTAGGAGCTTTTTAACTCAACACGGATAATGCCTCACTGCTGCTTTGATTTGAATTTTTGTTTGAATAATGTATCACTGCTTGAACATAGATTTTAATGGCAATTCTTCACATAACATGCTCATAAATTATAGCAAGGAAATAACATTAACAATTATTTAAATGGCTAATAAACAGACACCCAAAAACATAGTAAGAAGGTGCTTTTTACATGCCTGTAGCAGCCCGTTGACAAATCTGGAAATGAATGTTGAGATACCCAAGTAATCTGGCCATACAATGTGATAGCAGTGAGAAAATCTTATAATGGCTAAGATCTGAAATGTGCTGTAGATGACTATTGGGAAAACTTCATCTTTTACTTAAATATTCAGATCTAGAAATGAGAGTTATTTGACTCACAATACAGAGTTATGAAAGTACTATAGCAGCCTTAGAATGTGCTAGGACTAACAATCAATGGATGAAGAAGTAGACTCTGGTATAACAAATCCTGTAGTAGCTTTATTCTTCCCAATGCGCCCAATGGAAGTATGTAAGAACAATATAAGAGTGAATATTTTACCACATTGATATTTCAATTTATGGTAGCCTGGAAACTACTGGCTACAGTCTTCCCATGAATCATTTCATCTACAGCAGCAAAATATTGAATTTATTCTCCACATGAAGACCCATGACTATATACTGTCAGTGGGAATTAACAATATTGACGTGTGTGCTGCATATACAAATTGACTTAATGCTTCTGGTGATTAATAGTACATTTTCTATTGTGAAAATGACTATGTTCCTTCAGATTTTTAGAGATGGAATTTTACAATAAATCAGAAGTTTTGCCATAGAGCATATTAAATTACTTTGAATAACAAAATATGATAGCTATTTTAAGTTTTTTAAAGATTCTTTTAGAAATGAAGTAGCTAAAAATGATTCAACATAGAGAGGACTGACGTAGCATTCTTTTAGTGCAATTGTTTTACCTCCTAATCATACTACAAAATTATTGTAGACAAGGCAAATAAATTGATGTAGAAAATGAAAAAAACATGAAAAAAATCAAAGAAATTACCTCACAAAGGGAAGGTTAATCCAAAGGTGGAGATGGAGGGCTCAAGCACACCAAAAATTGCGTATGCACAGTCAAGGTTTCGTCTTCGTTCGTCCAATAGCTGCGCCAAAAATGAGAAAAGGACGGCCTCGGCCAGGTTAAAATAAAAAATAGGTTTTAACAATCGCGCCTCCATTTTAGCAAAGGAAATCACCCACGTGATTAGCTTGACTAAAACGGAGGCGTGATTTTGTTTACTAGCCTAGTTGGCATGACCATTTCCAGCCTTGGGACTAGGCTTGGCAGGTTCGGTGTTGCTTGGGTTGATTTCTTTTTTTTGGATCAAGAGTGAATGAATTCACTCCACCATTGCATCTAAAGGGTCCCTCAACTTCTTGCACACACCCATACTCTGTAGATTTCGACCAAATTGAACCGACTTGAGTGGTCGGTTGAGTCAAGTGAGCCGACTTGGTCGAAGTCAGCCGACTTCGAAGTGATAAGTGGTTGAGGTAAAATCAGTCGGTAGAACCGATAAGTAAGTCGAAGTAAATTTAGTCAAGTGAAAGACCGACTAAAATTTATAAACTTGTCTAGTCGGGAGATAGACAAGTTTCACCGACAAGTGGAAAAAGAAAAAGTGGACGACGTGAAAAGTGAAAATTAAATTTTAATATCGACTGAGCCCTAAACTCAAGTTTAGTCGACTTGGTTTTGGATATCTGGTATCAGAGCTAGGTTATATCAGAGCGAGGTTTATATCAGAGCAAGGTTTATATCAGCCCAATATTTATGAAATAAAACTTGTCTTAAAAGGTGGAAATTAATTTTCTAAGGAAAGTTAATTAAAAAAATTAAAATGGCTTCCACTTCTCGTTTATTACAAACTTCAATCTTTACAGGAAATAATTATGAATATTGGTAATTTAACAGTGAAGGATTTATTTAGAGGTCAAGATGTCTGAGAGATAGTCTAGCATGGTTATGCAGAACCAGGAAACATTACAGCATATAACAATCTCACACAGGATGAGAAAGACGTATTGAGAGAACAGAGGAAGAAAGATGGAAAATCTCTGTTCTACATAAATCAAGCTATGCATGAAGGCATACTCCCAAGAATAGCAGTAAAGACTAATGCTAAGGAAGCATGGGATACATTGGAGACTGCCTATCAAGGTTTGGATAAGGTAAAGACATCCAAGCTGCAGATTCTGAGAATTGATTTTGAATCTCTGTCCATGAAAGATTCAGATAATGTAGACACATTCTACACCAGAGTTGTTGGGTTTATAAACCAACTGAAATCTCATGGAGAACCCATAGCAGACCAAAGGGTTGTTGAAAAAATTCTCAGAAGTCTTCCCCCAATATTTGAAAACCTGGTTGTAACCTTAGAGGAACACACATACATGACGAAATTTACCATTCATGAGTTGCAAGCTTCACTAATCAATCATGACCACAGACTCAGCAGATCACATACATCATTGGAAGGTGCATTTGCAGCACAGTCATCCATAAGTCGTGGTAGAGGTAGGGGGAGAAACAACTTCAAAGGCAGAGGAAGAAGTTCTTCAAGAGGAGGACGAGGCAGAAGTACTGCAAATGTCAGTGGAAGAGGAGATAACCAGAACCCAATTCATCCAAGTGGCCAGAGGAGATAACCAGAACCCAAGTCAGCCAAGTGGCCAGAGGTTTGATAAATAAAAAATTCAATGTCATTACTGTAAGAAGTTTAGTCATTATGCATATGAATGTAGGAAGAAGCAATATGACCAAGGAAGGAAAATCCTAAGTCATTCGACCAACACCGACACTTTGCCAAGTGCAATGTTAATGGCATTGACATCTCTAGTCGAATGCAATGTTGTTCAAGAAAGTCCACATGACATATGGTACTTAGATTCAGGATGTAGCAACCACATGACTAGTAATTTGAATATGTTTTCCAGTCTAGACACTTCAGTTAAAACCGATGTTACACTTGGAAACAATGTCCAAGTTACTATCTTAGGAAAAGGCACTATTTATTTTCTAACCAAACAGGGGGAGAGTAAGTATATTCCTGATATCTATCATGTTGAAGGTCTGAAACATAATTTTTTAAGCATTGTACAGTTGTTACAAAAAGGCTACAGAGTCTACATGGAAGATGAACACTGTGTGATCAAAGAAAAGCATCCAAGCAACCAGTTGATAGCAAAAGTGTCAATCAGACAAGAAACCGCTTGTTTCCATTGAGGATAGTTCCTGACATAAAAGGGAAGACAAAGACAGGAGTTGCATTCAAGGCAGAAAGTGAAGAAACAGTCGATATCCTCGACAAGAGAGAAAATTGCAGTGCTAATTTGCAAGCTGCATTTCAAACATAAATTCAGGATGAATCTGGTTGTGGCATTTCAGATTTGGATATCTGAATTTTGGTGGGCTGAAGCTACTGCACACAAAGAATATGGTGAAGGGATTACCATTGATCGACAGAACAAAGAGGGTTTGTATAGGCTGCATTTTTGGCAAGCAGCACATAGATACTTTTCCAGTCGGAAAGTCTTATAGAGCATGCACACCACTTGAAATTGTGCACTCTCACATTTGTGGTCCAATGCAGACATCATCCATTGGTGGATGCAAATATTTTCTAACCTTTATTGATGACTACTCAAGAAAGACATGGGTATATTTCTTGAAACATAAATCTGATGCATTTGGTTATTTTCAACAGTCCAAGGCACTCGTGGAGAACCAGAGTGGTCACCGCATCAAGATCTTAAGGACTGACATAGGAGGTGAATATGTTTCAAATGAATTTTTTAATTTTTGTAAGACCCATGGCATACAAAAACAATTCACTGCATGGTATACACCTCAACAAAACAATATTTCCGAAATAAAGAACAGAACCATCATGGAGATGGCACGCATCATGTTGGTAGCCAAGCATTTTCCAAATGGGTATTGGGGTGAAGCAGTCGCAATTGCCATATACATTATGAACCTATGTCTGACAAAGAGTGTGAAGAACAAATTTCCCCAAGAAGCATGGACAGGTATGAATCATAGTGTTTCACATTTAAAATTTTTTGGTTGTGTTGCATATGCTCATGTTCCAGATGAGCTGAGAAGGAAGCTAGACAAGAAGGGACAAAAATGTATTTTTGTCGGCTATTCAGAAGACACAAAAGCATACAAGCTGTATGATCCCTTCACAAGGAAAGTGATTATCAGTCGGGATGTTCAATTTGTCAAGAACGAATCATGGGATGGAACCGTCGACATAAATGTCAACATTGTGTCGAACGTCGACAATGATGATATGGAAGAGGAAGTGGTTCAAATACCACATGTAAGTCAAATAGTCGAAGCACCATCGACTCCCATGGCACCAAGACATGGTTCAGTACAAGGACCATTGACATAAGTAGCAACTCAAGCTACACCGACAAGTACACTAAGAGGATAGAAGACTCCATCAAGCATTTCGTGAAGGTTGACATCGACAGAACCAATGAAGACAAGAAGTATGCGGGAGATATATGAAGTTGGTACACCAAATTCATTCTCTCTCTTTGCATTATTTTCCCCTATATATGATCCACTAACATTTGAAGAAGTTGTTGAAGAAGAAGTATGGGCACAAGCCATGGATGAAGAAATAGAATGCATTGAGAAAAACCAGACATGGAAACTGGTTGATGTACCAAAAGACAAAGATGTAATCAGTGTCAAATGGATTTACAAGACAAAGAAAGATGCTGATGGGAATGTGCAAAATCACAAGGCAAGAATGGTATCCAGACGGTTCACACAGCAACCTGGCATCGACTTCAATGAAATGTTTGCACCTATTGCATGCATGGATACAGTCAGAACAGTTTTGGCCATTGCTACACAAAACAAATGGCAAGTTCATCAAATGGATGTCAAGTCGGCATTCTTAAATGGCTATCTAGAATAGGAAGTATATGTGGAACAACCACAAGGGTACGAAGTTCCAGGTCAAGAACATAAAATGTATAGGATGAAAAAGGCATTATATGGTTTGAAACAAGCTCCTAGAGCTTGGTACAGTTAGATTGATTCCTATCTCACTGAAAAAGGATTTCATAGAAGTGAAAGTGAACCGACTTTGTACACCAAATTCGATGAGAAAGGTAAGATGTTAATTGTTTGCCTGTATGTAGATGATTTAATATTTACTGGTGATTATGGCATAGCAGATTTTAAAACAGTCATGGAAAGTGAATTTGAAATGACTGATCTGGGGCTTATGAAGTTTTTTCTGGGCATTGAAGTTCAGCATTCTGAAAGTGGTATTTTTATATCACAGTATAAGTATGCAAGTGAAGTTTTAAAAAGGTTTAACATGTCTAACAACAATACAACCCCAACACCAGTGATAACAGGTTTATAATTGAGCAAAGATGATGAAGGATCCACTGTAGATCCTATGCTATTCAAAAGGCTTGTTGGAAGCCTTATGTATTTGACAACAACAAGACCAGACATCATGTATGGAGTAAGTCTAATATCAAGGTTCATGGATTCACCAAAAGACTCACATTGGCAAGCAGGTAAAATAATTCTGAGGTATGTAAGTGGCACAAAAGACCATTGTATTATGTATTCAATCTCAGAAAATTTTAAACTCATTGGTTACATTGACAGTGACAATGGAGGCAGCATAGATGACAGGAAAAGCACATTTGGGTACACATTTTATTTTGGTATAGGTGTTGTTTCATGGGCTTCAAAGAAATAGCCCATAGTAACTCTATCTTCAGCTGAAGCAGAGTATGTTGCAACGACAAGTGCTACATGTCAAGCTGTCTAGATGAGGAGAGTGTTAAAAGACTTGTCATAGAACCATCAAGAACTGACAACAATATTCTGCGATAGTAATTCAGCCATAGCATTATCAAAGAATCATGTGTTTCACAAGAGAACCAAGCAAATCGACACAAGGTTTCATTTTATAAGAGAGTTGGTGAACGACAAGGAAATTTGTTTGGAATTTCGTAGGTCTGAAGACCAATTTGCAGACATCTTCACAAATCCATTGGCAAAGGATACTTTTCAATATCTATGTAGTTATCTTGGAATGACAAGTTCTCCACAGTGAACTCTGTCATACAGAGCATGTCTAAGCTCTGAAACATTTTGTAAATTTTGTTTTAAAAATCCCCATTTGCTTATAATTAAGGGGGAGTGTTGGAAAAATGTAATTACTCATAGATCTGTACTTGACTCTCAACCAACTCTGTCAGAGTCTGTAGAAGTCAAGATCTTGTCTGTCAGTCCGACAAGAGGGAAGAGTCCACGATTCGGCAATGTAAACCAGTCGAATTTATTTATGAAGCTAAGTTGTTAGGTAGATAGTTATTACAGTATTTAATGGTGAGTTAGTCAGCCCATGTAGAAGCAATATTCAGGTTTCCTATAAATAGAAGAAGTAAATTGTAAATCAGTTTACACAGAGAATCAAGAGACATTAGAGACAATATACACTAAAGGAACTCAGGGTGAGAAAAGAGAAGTCGAAGCTCAAGCTTCTGTGTAAGTGATTCAGTTGAAGAGCTGAATCTCTGTAAAAGGATCAAGTCTAGACCGACAAGTCTGGACCAACAAGTCTGGACCGACCATTTTGTAATCGACAAGTTTGTAATACTTTGTTATTTCCACATAGTTAAATATATGAAATAGTTTATGGTTGAATGCATGATTATTTGGCCGCACATATTTCCAGATTTACTTCTGTAAATGTCTTTTACAATTACTGTTAAGTGAAAGATCAAAGAACCCATAAATTTATCACCGCGTGAAAGTCCGAGGGTTTTACAGCACATTGGTCAACTCAAGTCTTCCTACATATTTGGGCATATGTTTTATAAGTTCTTTGGATTTTTTAATGTGTCTATTTTACTCTATCTTACTCACAGGTGAAAAGCATTTGTAATTTCTTAAGTCTTTAGACTAAGAAACATACTCTGTAGATTTCGACCAAAGTGAACCAACTTGAGTGGTCGGTTGAGTCAGCCGACTGAGGTGAGCCGACTTAGTCGAAGAGGTCAGCTGACTTGGTCGAAGAGCTGACTTGGTCAGTGAGCCGACTTGGTCGAAGTTAGCCAACTTCGAAGTGATAAGTGGTCGAGGTAAAATCAATCGGTAAAACTGACAAGTAAGTCGAAGTAAATTTAGTCGAGTGAAACAATGACTAAAATTTATAAACTTGTCTAGTCGGGAGATAGACAAATTTCACCGACAAGTGGAAAAAGAAAAATTGGTCGGCATGAAAAGTGAAAATTAAATTTTAATATCGACCGAGCCCTAAACTCAAATTTAGTCGGCTTGGTTTTGGCTATCGAATCCCCATAACACTGTTTCTCGCATCTCTCTAGACTACCAATGTAATGCTTCCCCTTTGAAATGAATCTTGGTGTTTCTTTGTTGTGTTGAAGTAAGTCTTCAGCTCCTGTAAATTATTGTCTCGTTGTTCTATAAACAAAAGCTTTTTGTTGAGAATAAATCTTGTGGTCTTTATACATCAATGGTTTCCTTATTTTGAAATTCTTGTCCATTGAACGACAAGGAGTCTGTTTCCTCACTTGAGTTATGAAAGCTCTGCAAAAGCTACAGTGTTTAAGAGTTTGGCAAAACGGAATTTCTATGTAAGCTGTTTTGATTCAGATTGAATGAAAAGATCGGTTGTAAGTTGTTTTATGTATTCTATTTATTTTCAATGGTAGCAGCAGTTTGTATAGTGTGCTCTCTTTTGCAACGGTTGACGACAATAATAAAGAAATTTTAGGAGACCCATCTGATTTTTTTGAAATTTTGCGAAAATATTTTTTCAAGGTATAAAGGTGAATTAGAAAATTTATGGGAGAATAAAAATGAGTTATTTAATTATTAGGTGTTTTGGTAATATATTGATTTATCTTTTCCGAGTAATAAAACTAGCATTTGCATAAAGAGGGTAAAAATATTCTCTCTTTTCACAAGCCAACCTTTGTGACTTACCTTGGGAGACTGCATATTAATAATGAATTTTGAAATTTTAGGTTAAGACATTTATAATTGTTGTGTTTTGAGGTTTTGATTTTCAATTATAAATTGTGCAAGAAATAATAAAAATTAACTAACACGAATTTTTGAAAATAATAATAAATTTCAGCTCCCGCAATCCGCAACCCAAAAATTGCGGGATGTGGGTTTCGCGAAAGATTAGTGGGATAATGATCGACGGTATATATGTTATTCGATCTTTGATCGAGGAATTGAAAGTATTCCGTAGATGAGACTTGCACGTTGGGTTGAATCAGACCAGCTTAGCGAAATATCAAATGTACCCACGATCAGGCGGTCCAGATGAAGGCAGATTGCAGATCGAGCGTCTCTGTTGATTCCGTTGAATTAAATTGTGCAGGTGTTATCCTTGGTCTTGATATTGAAATCGCACGCATAAAATACTCAGATATTGATAAGAAGTTGATCCACGGTGAATATAACTGGAGAAGCAAATGAAATCACGTGGTTTGAGATCGGCTGATGAACCAAATCTCCCAGCGTGGACAAAATCTCTCGATGAACCTGGTACAAAAAGAACATTCCCACATATGCTATTTTTTCTGACCAGTAATTGAGTCCCCAGACACCATTCGTAAAATTCTATAGGTCAAGACCATGTCCCCAGCATCGCCTGCTGTCCCAACTCCAAGGATCCATCATGAAATTTAGATATTTGAAACAACAAATCTCGCCTCTACATGAAGCAAAGAAACACGGCCAGTCGAATCCACTCTTATCCCACCTCTAGCATAAGCGAAAGGGCAAGGAAGGTCAAGTCCAAATGCTTTGACCCACCTTGGCAACAACGCGGGAGAACACCTAAGGTCTTATCCATGGCCAGTATGATAATTGAATATTAGAGGAGATGACTTCACTGGATTTTCTGCAAGGAATGAAGATACTCGCTCACTTGTCACTTGTACTATTCTTATGATTATCAGTTGTCAAGTGTACAACTATGCTGGTAAGTTATTTTCGGGTCTGTTTGGGCCACCCTAAATAATTCCACCCTTTGGAGCTGCTGAAAAATGGGGTGAATGAACACCGAGAGAAAGGACAAAAGTGCTCAATTATGTGAGGTCTTGAGTTTTCTTGTAGACAACAATGGATGTATGGTTTGAGAAGCTCATTTGTTAGGGGGTACTGATGGTTGGCGAATATGAAATTATGTTCCTTTATCATCTTGGTTGTCTGCACCAGGGAATCGCCAACCATCAGGGCCTGGATGTGATGCACTTTGAATATTTCTGAATAGTCATACCTCCAGCTGCACAATATGATGGTTTTCTTGTCCCTAGAGTGTCTCCCTAGAAATCCTCGAAGAGGTCATAGCTTCCAAAGTCCCATTGCATGGGGGCCATGTTCAGCGATAGCCTGTTGGAGTGAATGCTCGTACTAGGGTGGCGAGTGTCCAAAGTCTTCATCACCTCATTTGTAATTCCCACTTGCAAATTTTAACTGAGGTGGTGACGAGGTTGAGGACACACTCCACTGTATTGCCTGTTGGAGAGCCTACTTCATGGGAGGTGAGGAGAACAAGAATGCCTCTCTCCAAGTTCCCTCATACAACAATGTTACCATGACATAGGGGAATTGTGCACAAGGGTGAGCATAGAAATCACGTAAAGTCCTTTGCCAGTCTGGAAACCATGTCGAAAGGCACCCTTGAGCACGAAACACACAGCAGGGAAGGACATGTGGTTGATTCAATAGACAAACGAGTGTTTGAGCTCAATGTGCTTACTGCATCCAACGTTATACCTTTCTATAATTTTATGCTAACATAGATGTAAATTCATTATAATTAATACATTTTACAAGAGTTTGAGTGTTCCAGGGTTTCAAACCATAGTCATATCATAATATTAGTTGGTTAAGGTTTGTTTATGGTTAATCTATTCCAAAACAATGCTTTCTTATAAGAGCAATCTTAATAGTCTATGGTTAAACTTGGGGTCCTCTTACATTGTTAATAATTCAATTACATTTCAGGATCACTTGGACTCTCAACAAGAGACTCAGACTAATATTGTGTAGTCAATAATGGGCAATGGTAAACAAAATCATAATTTACTTTAACCCAAGCTATGAAAGCATTTTTAAAGCAATTCTCTAAACCAAACCTTAATGACTCTCAATTAATTAATTTAAGAAATTATTTCAAGGTATCTTTGTTTAATTAGCGTCTTTTTTTAGTACTTAAGAGAAGAATGGTAATTATTTCAAGTTTTATTTGTTTCATTAATGGCTCTTCCACTTTCATTTTCACACAGCCACGGAACCAGACGTGTTTGATTCAATAGACAGATGAGTGGTCGAGCCCAGCGTGCTTATTGCATCCAACGCTATAAATTTCTATAATTTTATGCTAACAGATATGCAAATTCATTGTAATTATTACTTTTCACAAGATTTTGAGCGCTTAATATTAAAAATCTTATTAACAATGTTAGTTGGTTAAGGTTTGTTTATTTCAAGATCAGTTGTGCTTAATTTATGGTTAATCTATTCCAAAACAGTGCTTGCTTATAAGAGCAATCTTAATAGTCTATGGTTAAACTACGGGTCCTTTTACATTGTTCATAATTCAATTACATTTCAGGATCATTTGGACTCTCGACCCAAATCTATGAAACCAAATTTTAAAGCAATTCTCTGAACCAAACCTTAGTGACTCTCAATTAATTTGTTTAAGAAATTATTTCAAGTTCTCTTTGTTTAATTAACGTGTTTTTTTAGTACTTAAGAGAAGAATGGCAATTATTTCAAGTTTTATTTGTTTCATTTAATCCATTATTTCAAGTTTTATTGTCCACTCAGCTTTTAATGTTGTATGAAACATTTAAAAATGAATACAACTCTTCGCATTTGTTTTCATTTATTTTTAAGACTATCATTAGGTGGGTAGTTATTAGGGAGATGTTTGTTCATGAAATATGTTACAAGCAGGGGTTTTAAAATTTTAAAACTTACCAATGTGTAATAGTTCGAGAACTACCCTAATGACAATAGTTGCTAAAGTGGTAGAAAATCCTTTCCTTATGTAATGATACTAATAGTTAATAATTTGCTTCCATAAGGACTTAAAAAATAATCATGCAACCCACACTCAATACTACAAAGGGCTTTAAATTTCATTTCTATTTTTTGTTATAGTTATAGTTAGGTATTTAAATTATGTTTTAACCCCAAAAGATTTTAAATTGTGTTTATCTTAAATTATCAACCTTTACTACAAAGCCTCACCTCAAGGGATTAATATAATTCAACTATGACCTTCCTAAATTTGGAGAAATCTTCACATCTTATTCACTACCACTTGCACTAACTTAAGTTACCATCATCTTTGAATTGTGCATGTGTGTGTATATATATATATATGAGATAAAGGGTCAATGATTTCTTACTCCCGCAAGCCAACATTTGTGACTTACCTTGGGAGACTGCATATTAATAGTGAGTTTTGAAATTTAAGGTAAAGACATTTATAACTATTGTGTTTTGGGGTTTTGATTTTCGATTATAAATTTTACAAGAAATAAGAAAAATTAATTGAAAACAACTTAAAATTAACGCGTACAATGAATATGCCGAATATTTGCAAATAATAATAAATGCCAAGCTCTTGCAACCTGCAACCCAAAAATTGCGGGATGCAAGTTTCGGGAAAGATTAGAGCGTTTGACAGAGAATACTTACAAAAATTATCCCACATCCCGCAACTACAAATATCGAGATGCGGGTTGTGGGTTAGATTGAATACAACTTCATGTATTTTTTCTTCTCACTAAATTTCAATCTCTCGGAACCCACAATCCGAAAAACACGGGATGCGGGTTTCGGGAAAGATTAGAGGGATGACACACAATACTTACAAAAACCATCCCGTATCCTGCATCCCACAACCAAAAATTGTGGGATGCAGGTTTTGGGAAAGATTAGCGGGATGACACATAATACTTACAAAATGTCTCTCGAATCCCGAAATGGCAAATTTCAAGATGCGAGTTGTGCGACGAAAATTCGTGCAAATAATACATATCAACCTCTGGAAACCAAGATCGTAGGATGCGGGATACGGGATGTGGAATGAAATAATATTTGCAATATCTCGTTATGAAACTGCATCCCGCCAGGTGTGATCTCGACCGTCCATTTGCTTTAATCCTACTTTCCTAATTTGACCTATGTAATATATATATATATATATATATATATATATATATATATATATATATAGGCTGGTCTCTTACAATTTATTTACCAATTTTTTACTGTTGCGAATTATTGCGTTGCGTGAATTTTCTCTGCGTGAATTTTACCAGGAAACTTCATCATAGTCTAGTTCGATTACAGGTTAGTATCTTGGTCATTTATTCATTCAATTTATTACTATAGTCAATCCTGAATTAGTTTTAATTTTCTCTTCCCCTTGTGTTTTCTTTTAAACAAAGATTTTCCAATTTGCAACAATGGCAAGATCGACTCGCTGCAAAAACCTGGAAAATGATATGTTAACCAAGAATCCGAACTTTGGTATTTTCTCAGATACCAGTGGCAGAATCACTTCAACCTACCAAATTGAATGGTCTAGTGTTTATGCAATTTTTGACAATGACAAATTTTCTGATATTCAAGACAACCAGTTGGCTTACGAAAGAATCATGGATTCTAGAATTCATTATGTTGCTTCTAGACCTGCTATCCTCCCCTACAATGACGCGCTTAAATGGATAGTAGAACATGCGGACCCGAAAGACCGTTCTTTGAATGATAGTAGGGGGTTAGAGATAGCCAATTCCCGTCCCGAGGTATTTACGAAGGCTTATGCCCTTAAACCGGTAAGACAACCCCTTAATGCGGATTTTTCAAAAGCCTCCAAAATTAGGTTCAATTTCGAAGAAATGTTAACATCGTGGATGCACCAACCTAGTAAATTCTCGAAGAGGTATGACAAGCTTTACCCTATTACCTGGTTCAAAGAACCCTATTCCTTATTGGAAGCTATGTTATGTAGACTATATGGCCTTCGTAATTGTTCTGTGTTCAAGTCTAAATGGGCTCCAGTAGCTCATCATGTTTTAGCAACTGACGATTCTTTCCCGTGGGAATCCATGCTGTCGCTAGAACTCAAAATTTCTATCCAAGACTACCAGAAGGCCATTGCTAGAAAGAACCCCAATTTATTCTTTTCATCCTTCATTTATGATATATTGTGCGTTGAATTAGAATATCTCAATTTGGGATGGAAGTGGAGTTTTTCGACCCCCCTAGTGCTTATTTATTATTCAGAACTATGGGATACTAATTATGCACCCAGGTTCTATGATATATGTCAACACTTCCTTGGCACCATCTATTTTTCAATATTCAAGAAGGAATCTCCTGCATTTTAACATAAAGCCACAGGTTTGATTGGTACAATGTGTGACTGGTATGTTGGTGAGTATTTTTCATACATCAAAATTTGGGGTAGCAGCACTGTTCATATGCTACCCAGAATTGTCCTTGACAGGTTGGTTCTAGAAGAAGTAGCTTTCCAAACTGTCAATGATGGGGTTTACAGGAAGTTTATTGGCCCTAAGAGAAACGCTTGGCCAAAATTCCCTTTGTACCTTGGATCGTTGGTTATCCCAAATTCAACCTGGGCTGCAGTATTGGGTGAACAAATATAGTACTTGAAGCTTGGTTTTTCCACCAAGAGAAAACACAATCCCAAGGGATGCCTCAATTCCCACTTTAAGCAGTACCATATCAAAATTAATTATGTGCATGAGGAAATCCCCGATGATTCTATTTACCAGGGTGTTAGTACATTTTCTGAAGTGTTGGGGAGAGCCAAAAGAAAGGATGAGGAAGCCCACATCTTGCAGCATCAAAAGGAACTAAAAGACATGATTTAGTGTTACAGGGCACTGCAGATTGGCCTCTTGGAGAAAGTAAGAAAGGACATAGAAGAAAAGGAAGCTGAAGGAACGAAAAATTCATCAGTGGCAACTTTTCTGGATGGAGACAAGAGAAAATGTATAATGGAAGACCTTCCAGAGGTACCAATTAGCCAACTTGTCAAATCCTTAATACTTACGTCAACACAGTCAGAACAGAAGCTGGCAATGATGAACTATGTGCTAAATACTCAGGCAATTACAGCTACTATGACTCTTACTGATATCCTGGTGATTGCTGCAATCAATCAGCCAAGTGATAATGAAGAAATAGTTGAACAAAAACCATTCAAAAGATTGAAGGTGAAGGCTTCTTCCTTTACAACTCCTATTATCGATTTGGTTGATTCATACTTAGAAGAAGAGGTGATAGCCTTTGCACCTATCACTGAATAGGTGGATAAATATTTGCAATCATTCACAGATTTGTTGAATGGTGATGGTAAGAAATATTTTATCCCTCTTTCTACAGTTTCAGAATCTTCATCTGTTTCTAGATATTCATATTCATCATTTCTCCTTTCATCCATCCATACTTTATCTACCTTGCCTGCAGGAGCATGCATATCACCTGCATTGTCTCAATTGTATCAGGATTTGATATCTACACCTGAATATGTCACATATGATACCGTGCAAACCTCCATCTCACTACCTATTATTTCAGAAGCACCAATTTGCAAGATTCCCTTACACCTACCACCAGTTACTCTGTCAACATTGTCTCGTAGTGAAAAGGTTTTGGTGTCTTTTTCACCACTTTCAGCTGTCAATATCCACTTCCCATCTTCCGAATATTCAACCCCACTCTCATTTTCAATTGTTCAAATAGACTATGTTCAAAACATTTCAGAAGCACCAATTTTGAAGATTCCCCTAGAGCTATCATCAGTTACTCCATCAACATCATCTGGTACTAAAAAGGTTTTAGTTTCTTCCTCACCACTTCCAACTTTCAATCTCCACTTCTCATCTTCCGAATCTTCAACCGCACTGCTCTCTTATATCCCTGAAATAGCCCCTGTTTAAAGCAATTTACAAGAACCAATTTTCAATATTTTTGTACATGCACCCTTAGTTACTTTTTCAACATCATCTAGTACTGAAAAGGATTTAGTATCTTCCTCACCACTTGTAGCTGTCAATCTCCACTTGCCATCTTTCGAATCTTCAATGCCACTCTTGTCTTCAATCTTTGAAATAACCCATGTTCAAAACATTTCTCCTTTGAGTACTCACATTACCATGACCATGCCCTCTCCTATCATTACCCAAACATCCTCTTTGGTGTCTACAGTGATTGACACCTCTAGATCCATTGATCCAAGAGTTGAATTTGATGAAGACGTTGTTGTCTCTCTTGGAGAATATTATTGTAAAAAACATGATAAAGTAGTGATTAGAAAGGGAAAAAAGGCTAGGGATCAAAGTGGGATGGAAGTATCTGTTTCTGAGAAAATACTTTGGACTCAGCAGTCTGGTGACCCACTGGTAGATGCAACAAATACTGCTGCTGATTTGGGTGCATTCACAAGTGCTAATATCCATGCTGTTAACAATTTAAACAGAGAGTTTGACAGGAGGAAATAAGAGATAACCCAGTTGATGGAAGAACTTGAGAAGAGTAAAAGGGAACATGAGGCTCATGTTGTTGATCTTATGAAGACATCTGAGGATAAGTACAATGAACTACAGTTCAAAAGTGCCTTTGTTCAGGTTGAGCTGCAAAATGAGAAGAATTCAAATGTTGCCTTTACATAGAGGATAGCTTCACTCGAAAAGCAATGTGAAGATGCAACGGCAAGTGCAGCTTCCTCTTCCTTCTCCAGGTTTTCACAAGAAGAATTTAAGGAGTTGGCTATCAGGATAAATTAGGACCATTATGAGTTAATAAATGACTTGTTCCACAAATTAAATGATATTTATGAAACCTATATTGCTTTTGGTTAGATGGTTGTTGTACTTGAATATCACGTGGAAAAGAGGGAGAAAGCTTCAAAGGATTTTGATGAGATTGTGGACTGGAAAAGGTACATGAAGGCCAAACCAGAAAACATTATCATCCTCAGCAACTTTCAACTAAAGAAATTCGGAACAATACTATGTGGTTGGCTTGATCTTAATGGGATGGTCGAAGAGACTGTTAAAAAGGCACAAGCCATGTGTTGAAGAAGATGGTATGTTGTTGACAGTATCATGGTGGCTTTGCTTTTTCCCACAGTAAATCTTATCGAAAACGCCTGTCCTCCAAAATTGATGATCGAGCAAGTTGAAGGCCAGAGAGATGAAGCAAGGGAGAAAATCCAAGTGCTCAATCATATAACGATTAAGGATGTGGATCGCTTAGTCAAACAACCGTTGGATATTGAGGGAAAGGTCCACATTTACATCCGCATTTGGCATAAGTTAGCTAAAAATGAAATGGAGAATTATAAATGTGATGTTCAATTTGGTTTTGAATTGGCTAACTATACCAACATTGAGGAATGTGGCTAGGGATTTGGAATAGATGGCGGGATTTCCTTGGATATTAGTTTTATTTAGATTTGTCATTCTCAATTCGATGGAAATCTACTCTTTGTAATAATTATTTAAAGGGTGGGTTTCACATGTAATAGGGACTTTTCGGAAGGAAAAAATATGGACAAGAGATTGGAGATACCTTTGTTTACTTGAGGTTTTGTAATTTTGTGCAAATCTATTTAATATAGTTATGATATTCTTTCATATCTCTTGTTGTTTATTTGATTAAGTTTCCTTAACGAATTATGAGTTTTCTTGTTTCAGATGGATCAATATTACTCTTAGTATTTTGTGATCAATTAGTACATTTATTCACAGCCTTGTTAGTGACTCATGTACTGATAAGCTTTTAATAGAGTTTATTTTATTAAAATCTTTATCTATTTTTGCAAATGATTACACAGTAAATTTGATAATACATATGTTGATTTGTTAATGTATTGATTTATTTTTTTAGAAAATTAGAATCTCAAATTTATAGATTCCTATAACTTATGAGAAAAATGGGCATCCCAGAGAGAAAGACATGAAGTTGTAGTTTTCTTGTTTCAAATGGATCAATATTACTGTTAGTATTTTGTGATCAATTAGTACATTTATTCACAACCTTGTTAGTGACTCATGTACTCACAATATTTTAATAGAGTTTATTTTATTAAAATCTTTATCTATTTCTGCAAATGATTAAAGAGTAAATTCGATAATACACATGTTAATTTGTTAATGTGTTCATTTATTTTTTTAGAAAATTAGAAACTCAATTTTATAGATTCCTATAACTTGTGAGAAAAAGGGGCATCCCAGAGAGAAAGACATGAAGCTATAGATTCCCAGGTAATAAGTTAGCCCTCTTCAATTTTGGATAGGTTGTTCGCGAGTGTTGTTGGAGTAGCGCTAGGGAATGGTGGGAATTGAATGGTGGCTTGGAAATGGACTTAGAGAGTAGGAAGTTGTATTGGAAACCAGAGAAAAATATTCAGAAACAGGCGATACAGATTGGTCGTGTTACAGAGGTTTTAATGGAAAAACTATTAGAACTATTTCCAACACTACTGTTGGAAATTTTAGCAGGTAGATCTGAGTTTCGATGGGGAGTCTTGCCGAATGCAGTTTGTTGTAGTTATCTTTCAGAACTATGCCTAGTTTGTCCACAAGGTAGGGAGATTGGCTTATTTTGATATTGCTCAAACAAACGACAATTTAAAAACCAAAACTCCAATTTCTAGGTATATATTTAAAATTTTCTTGGATCTTTATTGAAACAAAAGTAGATATTTTACATTAAAAAGTGACCAAAGAAAAACAGTACATCTATACAGCAGACAATGAGAAGTTTCAAGCAGAAGTTGGTTTTAAAGACTTTGAAGCAAGTAAGCTTTCCTCTTGTTTCCTACGTTCAACATATCGATTGCCTTGCATTCGAGAGTATCTGGAAAAAGAGAAAGGTGGAGAAATGCGTAGGCCTAAAATAGGTGTAACTCTTGATATTGCAGTGATTGTAAGTTCTTGTCTGTCAATGTTTCCAATATCTATTGTTACATTTTGTAGGGTCATACCTTGGGATTTATGAATTCTTAAATCCCATGCCATTCGAAGTGGTATTTTCTATGGGATCCTCTTGTTATTGCAAATATTGGAACATAAGTAGGATTAGAAGAATCCCATAAGGGTCCTTTGTAATGCATGAATTCGACAACAACAAATGATTGTAAGTTAGGAGGTTTCTCATTTGACTTGTAGACAATATGAATGACTTTCCCAAGTGAGTCATTAACAAGTCCTACTTGAACCCATAAATTAGCAGTTAACATGACTTGTTGACCAACAGCAAGAAGGATCTTTAATGGCAGTTGTTCGTCATCAATGGATTGATGAAATTTTTGGTTCCTTTGTTCTGCAAAGCAATGTGCAATTGGAATATTAAGTTGTTTTAGCATGTGTTTGTTGTGCAGTGCAACAGAGCTATTTGTGTAATACAAATGGATAGATTGTTCAAATGAATAATTTTCTACAAGTGAAAGGCATGAGGTTGTTCTTGTCATTAGGAGTGCCCAATATTCAACAGTTGGTGTTGCATTTCGAAGGTTTAGTAAGAGTTTCCGAAAGGAAGTTTGAGAAGAACTATTTCCATGTTGTTGAAAATTTGTTTCAAGCGTGATAAAAGTATCAAATGTACGCCAAAGAGAAGTTCCAATAGATGAGCCTACATACATGGGAATGTCTTTTACACGAGGTAATTGTCCAAAGTCACCAAGAAGAATTATGGAACAACCACCAAATGGGATTGTAGATTGAAATGGGAAAGCATGATGTAAGCGTGCATCAATTTGAGTCATCATTTTTGGACCATAAAGCTCATTTAATCTATGAGAATATAACGAATATGGCGAAGTTCTTCTTGAAGTTTTTAAAGGGATTGGCCTTCAAGAGGGTGCATTTAACCAATGGGTATTCGAAGAGCAGAATGTATTGTAAATACATGTATGTTAAAAGCATCAACACCAGTTGGAGCAAGGAGAAGAAGTGGGCATGCATTTTGTTCAGATGCAGTTTGAAGCGCAAATTTGAGGCAAGATATGAGGTAATATTTTCCAGTTCCTGCAGTACCTTGAATCACCAGTTTTTGCAGTTCAGCATATGTAGTGTTTCTGAAATGGGACATGACAAGATCAAAGGCTATGCGTTGTGTGGGAGACAAGGAATTAGGTGAATTGGAGAAGGACGGTATATATTCATGTAGTTCAATGGATAAGCGATTGACCTCAATGAATGATGTTATTGTCTCACGCAAATGGGTGCATATATTGTTATGTGACCAATTGTGATTTTTGTCAAATTCATGATGGCCAAGCATTTCAAGGTCATTAACTTGGATGTTATTGCCTGGTCTCATTTGAGATAGAATTTTCTATTCATCCATGGTATGGGGCAACGGAAACGTAATAGCATCAAATTTTGAAAAATCAGATAGAGGTGTAGAGGGTTCTTCTTTTGCATGTTCAATATGCCACAAAACATATGTGACTTTAATCTGATGCCAATGAGAAATAATTTCAGAAGTTGTGGTTCCAATATCATGAGGGATAGACCAAAAAGGTTTGTATAGAAGAAGTTCACTCCAACAAAATGGTTCAAAAGATGA
This sequence comes from Pseudotsuga menziesii, assembly GCA_001517045.1. Taxonomy (NCBI): domain Eukaryota; kingdom Viridiplantae; phylum Streptophyta; class Pinopsida; order Pinales; family Pinaceae; genus Pseudotsuga; species Pseudotsuga menziesii. The sequence goes on from LPNX010053141.1 coordinate 232,880, forward strand.
AGAATCAGAGGGAGGAATGGAAGTGAAATGTGGATAGACTCTAACAATCTTGTCACGCAATTTTTGTTTCCATAGATTTTTTTCCTATTAGGTGAGAAATACCAACAACGACCAGCTTCAAGCAGAGTTAGATGTTCAAGAGCAATGGATCTTTGCATGTAAGCAAAAATGAAGGGGGGAATTGCAAGGGTGTTATTAGTGTCATTAGAAACATGAAAAAATAGTTTGGCTCATGTTTAGGGAAAAGAAGTGACGACTACAAATAACAAGAGGAAGTTTTTGTAGCATGTGACACATCTCTTGTGCACTAATGTCTCTTTTTGCAACTGTTTGTGCAAGAAATTGTTTGATTGGCTGAAGAATGGGGCTCTCACTTGGTGCAACATGTGCAAGGCAAGAGAGAATGGCATGGTAGGTTTCTAATTTTGGTTCTACTTTTGATGCATACTTTGAAATGTATTTGAGAACAACATGTTTACAAAGAACAGGTTGGCAATCAACATTAGCCCTCCATATTGAAAGCATGGTAGGGTTGTGAATATTTAGAAGAGGATCATTTCTTGCAGGATTAAAGGTTTTCTGTCCATTTTGATCAATGAATAACGAAGAAGTAGCTTGCAGAGCATATGGAAAACCATAGCGACATTGAACAGATGTTCCTTTTTTTCTCTGAACATTTGGCGTTCCTTTGTTTAAATTGACAAGTTCTTCATAGTCAGCTGAGCAGTTTGATGCAAATATTGATGGTGATACAAGACTACATGGATCATTTGTAGTAGAACAGTGTGACTCAGATGTGGACAACTGGGAATTACGAGGATTCCAAGCTGTCACATGTGTGTCAAAAAATGTTTTTTTAGCTTCAACTGCAACATCATCTTCCCAATCTAATGTGCCCATATTTGGTGCATTTTCCAACCAAATAAAACCATGAATGTGTGTGGATCCTCTATGTTTCCATTCATATCTATATGGGAGGAAAAAGCATATATTAGAAATAAATTATATAAAGTAAAAAATAGATAGAGAAAAATAGGAAGGAATATATGGTATAATACATGCACCAATAATTGGTTATATGAAAACCTTTTTGAAGAACCTATTCAATAAATGTTTTGAATATATTGTGCATGTATTGTGATGTAATATGTGGATTTGATATGATGTTGTGAACCTTCCACTGATAATATTGAGCTGAATTATTAGGACGTTTAGGCATTAGAGCATGCAAATATGGACATTTTGTGTCAGCTGCACTAAGGGTGAAGAAGAATGTTGGTGTACCTTGTTGATTGATCATATTTGTCAGTTCAGCTCTACTTTTGTTCCAATATGATCATGTTCCATGTAATGAAGACCCAAATATTGCGACCTGCTCACCAATTTTACCATTAGTCATGTCTTGCAATTGGTTGACAAGCTCATGTACTATCGGAGGTAGTGTATCTTCAAGATTTTTTTTGACAAAAATAGAGGCAGTACTATTAATTTGATGACGCATAATTAGATTGTATATGTAGTATCCAAAGCGAGGATGTTGGGCAAATCTATTGTCATGATAGCGAATAAGGTTAAGTGCATATTCGTGCATATCAATTTGATGAATGTGTGGTTGTAATAACATTGTTGTACCTATGGGGATAAAATTTGGAAAAGCCATGGAAATAAGGCCTTTTGTGTTGTACTCATTGATAGGGGACATTTCTATAGGGGGCCAATCAATGGAAGGTGGTAGTGGGATATTTGGTATGTGTAACAATTGTCTAATTTCTTCAACCTTAGTTCTAGCATTGGTTTGTGTTGAAATAAATGATGAGGATTGCAATTCATAGGGTGCAAATGAATTTGGTGGTTGATCTGTACAGGAGAAGCTTTGTGGATTAGATCGTGTAGCATTGCTATTAAGATGCAGAATCAAAGAAATGTCTGTTGAAACAAGAGGCAAAGAAGCTAATGCAATTGGGTTGATTTGTACATCCTTGTAGTATGGGTCATTTGCCATTTTGAAGTGAAGGGTAGTAAGAACATGTGTTTGACTAACAAACAGTTCATATGGTTTGTTTGTAGAATTGCATTTCCAAACAACGAGGATGTCAAGTTCTGATACTAAATGCTGTAGGTATGTGGCAACGTTGGAAATGTCTCGAGGGAAGCAAATAGTATGACCAGAGTATTTATATTGACCACCACGAGCATGTGTCGCTTGCAATATGGGGTTAGCATGACTAATGAGAATCTCTTCAACCTGTGTAAGTACTGCAAGGACAGTTGTTTGGTTTCCCGGATCCATATGTTTTCCAATGAAAAGAAATGCCCTTTTCGTTCTAGAATACAACGTGAACAAGTGTATGCTTAATCGAACTTTTTTGTTACAATACTAGGGTAACATTCTTTACAAATCGAGCAGACATGCATATCAGCTATTTGGTCCATTTTTTTATGAAATCATTGATGTGCATCATTGAGATGGTTTTTCAATGGATTTGGTATAGGAGATGGAAGTGAAGCTGAGTCGATAGGTTCTACAAGAGAATTTGAAGAAGACATATCCACACGCATATGAGCAGCCTTGTAAAGAAGACGTTGTTTCTTGTTGTTTTTATCTCAATTTTGTGCATATAAAACTCTTCTTCATGAATTGCCTTGTTCCTTGTCATGATTTGGCATAATTCCTAAAAGATAATTGTAAACTTGTTAAACACCTAGAAGCTTTGATTGTTGGCAGCGACACATTTTGTATATGTATTAACCATAAACTATGTGGATATAAAGTAGAAGATAAAAAACAAATGTTAATTCATTGCATATGGGGAAGTAAGAATGTAGCTTAAAATAATATAACTGGAGTAAATTTTGTTTTTCAAGTTGTAACTTGATAATTGTAAGAAAATGGAATTATAGAAGAACAAAGTGTAGTGTGAAAAAGTATATATGAAAAAAAAGTAACTGTAATTATTGTTATGTATAGAGTAATCAAAAGTTGTTCCCAGAAACAACAGAACAAAGCTGTGCATTTTATAAAAAGAAATATAGCAAAATAGTATTGTATATAAAAAATACCATATAGGTTTTTTCACCAATTTCCATAAGAAATGGTAAGTGATAGCTTGTACATTGGAAGTATGAAACTGCAAGAAAGTGGTGCTATAAGAGAGTTAAAAAAATACCCTGCTATGTTGAACAATGAAACAACGAGTTAAAATTGAGAATTGAAAGCATTCATTATAAAAAATGAATAATGGTTAAGTACCAAGTTGAAAAAACGTATATATTTATGTGTCCATATGAAATTTCCGTTTTTGTGTTTTCAACCATGAAAATTACAACTTTTAGGCATGCAAATCCGTAGAATGTCTCTGTTTTAACTAAAAGAGTAAGAAGTAATTTTTTGTTGTAGATCCTCTGCACTATTTAATCAAGTGATGTTGTTTTAGTTGAGAGAAGACACTGATCTTTTGTAGAAATTCCCATGAGTTGGTTTGCAGCATCATTAAATGCTATCACACCATGAATGGATCTGGTAACATCTTCCAAGTAAACCTTTAGTATATATTGGTAGTCACATTCAAGAAACTCTCCATCACATTTAGCACAATGCCAAATGTCTCCAACTTTCTGGGCAATCTTTTTCATGCATTGTATTATGTCAACAAAAAGAGGGCATGTAAGGAAATAAAAGTCATCCCTGTTAACAGTTGTGATGCTTTCTACAAGAGAGTACCAAAAAGATTTTTTAGATGATTGAAGAGTTTGCAGGTCATTGATGGTAGTGACTTTATGAGAACCAGAGTGAGAGGAATTGAACTTTCGGCTCAACGATGGTGATGCTGAACAAAATCCTTTTTCATGAAACCCGTTTTTGAGAACTGAAATTTGTTCAATATCTAGGTTTATAAAAACAGTAGTGTTGGAAATAGTTCCAATAGTTTTTCCATTAAATTATGTAACGTGGCCACCTTTGATTGCTACAACTAGAGGCATAGGTAAACCACAGAGGTTGGCAAGTTCGGCTCCTTCAATTTGGCAATGGTCACCCCAAAGTGTTATGTCAATACTATAGCCTGACATGTCATGGAGTCCAATAGTGCTCCTAACAGTATCAACACCATCTCATTTTTGTATTATGGATGTTGAAGAAAATGAAATTACAAGGCCAACAAGGTCCACCATGGAATTGACAAGTATAATTTGTATCTCATGAATAGTTTTAAAGTTAAAGCAAAAAAAAAGGTATTAAGGGGTATTCATTTAAGCATGGTTGGATGGTTGAGGAGGAACCTAGGAAAATATCGTTATGGCTTTTGAAATGGTTGAAAATTGGATTGGATGCTTTCATTGTGCCATTTGATACTATGTACACTATTCCTGTATGTATTTGGTCATACAAAGAGAGTACCAACTCATTGAATGCAGATATATGTATTTCATTGAGTGAAGCATTAACAATGTCAAATCCAAATATTTTTCCAGACCCTCATTGGTTTCCATATTCATGTAGCTTTGTCTTGGCAATAACTCGACCTTGAATGTTCCAAACTTTTCTAGAATAGGTTAGTGATGTGAATGGAATAGTTGATGCAACCAAGGAAGGGTTTTAATCTATTGAGCTAGGATTCACCGCAACAGAGGAAAAACTCTGCGAGGGAGAAGGTACAGGTAAGTGGTAAGGTGTAGGATCTCCAATACTTGTTTCATCCTTTGTGACAACTTCGAGTGCAAGCAATGCGATAGTCTTGTGAGAAGAAGTATGTTAGAGTTGAATGGGATATAAAAACCTTGGATGCATGAACAATGTGAAAATGATTAAGTGGACAAAGACAAAATGGAAATTAAACATACGTTACACTATGTACAATGTTCGTTGTACACTTGGTAAGTTTGATTATAGATCCTTCCTTGAGTTTTCCAGTTTCTACAAGACTACTATATATAGTTGGAAGTAATATCTCATGCTTGTGAAGCTCGTCTGAGATAGAAATTTAGAACCAAATAGATGATGAGTTCAGTGAGTTCACTTGGTTTAACGAGGAGACTTGTACCAGTGGGAAAATGTTTATAGCACCATGCAGCAAGAGTGAAATAGAATATTCATTTATTATACTCTCCATAGTGTGACGGTATTTTTTCCTGCGAAATGAAACAGGGCAAGAACAAAAAAAAATCGCAATGTCACATATTCATGTGATCTAATGACAAAAAATACCTGCAGATATGACACAAATTTTTTTGGTTGAACTTACACCAAGGGGTAATATTGAGATTTGGGGTGTACCAAGATGTATGTTTTTTTATATCTACCTATGAGCATAAGACAAGAATTGTTGAGATTGATTCTATGGTAGTTGTTCAAAATTTGAAATAAACATTAATAGATTAATTTGTGTCCTCTTTCAATTTTTCATTATAAATATTTTAATTCTTAATTCTATTCCTTTAGTCTTCTTCCTACAGTATATAGATCAATATATAATTCACTACCCTGCAATTGCGGGATGTGGGGTACGGGATTACTAAATAATATTTCATTCAGCACCCTCATCCCGCATCCTGCATCTCGCAATTCTGGGACGCGGGATCCAGGATTACAAAATAGCGGGATGCATGATTACAAAAATGCAGGATGCGGGATTACAAAATAGAGAAGTATTATTTCCCTTTCGGCAATGTACAATCCCGCAAATTGCGGGTTGCGGGTTGAATAAACACAAAACAAAAATGTTAAAATAAACTACATGGTAAAAAACCAAAAGCACAAAGGAAAAAACAGAATATTCTGGAATTGAGAGATGCGGGATGCGGGCAGACAAAATAGGGTAAATTGTGGGTTACGGAAACACACAATAAAAATCTTAAATCAAACCACAAGACAAAAATCTGACACTTGAATACTATTTTTGTGAAAGAAATTTATATGAAAAAAAATCGTTGGTGATAGCGGCAGGATTCAACTATTTTGAACATGCTTGTAAAACACCAGTCTACTATTTAGTCTAGTTTAGCCTAGTTTACGATTACAAAATAACGTAATATAACTATGGACTGATGGTATTCTCTACTCTTCCATTGGTAATATAATTGTTTACAGGACCACTGGTGTCCTATAAATTTAAATAAACTGGAAACTGTAAAGTGTAAATGAAGCGCAACAAAATCAATATATGGTTGCCTTCAGGTGTGTTTATATGCAATAAAGCAAATGCGTTTTCCATTTGTGACTTTAGAGTTCCTTTCAGGTAAAATGTATCGAATTTTGTATTGCCAGGTAAAAACGATGAGGCAATACATAAATAACTAATAATCAAACAAAGCAGGAATAACAACAAAACAAAGCAAGGGTGTTTGACCATCTCATGGAACACCCTTTCTTTCTTTGGTTGAACTAAAACAAAGCAAGGATTATGTCATTATCTTTTAGTCAAAGCAGCAATAACAACAAAACAAAGCAAGGGTGTTTGATCATCTCATAATCATACAAAATGAATATTCAAAAAATTTAAGCATACTAAAGGAATACCTGCAAATTTAAAGAAACTCCAAACTACAAAAGAAAATACATCAATAACTAATAATCAGACAAAGCAGCAATAACAGGAAAACAAAGCAAGGATGTTTAACCATCTTGTAATTAGACTAAATGAATTTTCAAAAAATTTAAGCAGACTAAAGGAATACCTGCAAATTTAAAGAAACTGCAAATTGTGAAGTGTAAATGAAGCACACCAAAATCAATATGTGGTTACCTAAAGGTCTGTTTATATTCGCAAAGCAAAGGTGGTGCAACAACAAATGTGGAAAATGCAGTATTGTAACAAGATTTTGAATATCACCATAAGCTGAGCAAAGATGAAGATATTGACCCATGTCTGAATCATATGACAAGATTTCTTGCATTAATTGAGCAACAATGCATTGATGAAACATTAATGTCAGTGGATAAAGGGACATAGGAAAACTGTATTCAATTCAATGAAGCGCCAGTAAAACAGAATCTCAACCAAATTGTGAGCGTAAAGACATAAAACTCGTCCAGAATAGCATCTGCTAAACCCAAAAAAATGGTGAAGCGAAACTCTACAAAATCGTAGGCAATGAGTTTTCCAAATTGAGATAAATGAACCGCGGGCAAGGACAGTAAAATCCTATGCAAAAAATGACCCGGACCGGTGGTTTAGGACAACATATGGAAGAGTAGAGAATACACACAAGCCATCTGTTAGGAAAACACAATAAACGTCAACTACAAAAAATGACCCGCAACTGGAAACCAATCCATCAATCCATTCACGTGGAGCAACGACTGTAACACATAGGACACCAGCAGTCTATGGGATAGAATTTCGCCTATCGAGATGGCAAAATCAGGGACCCAAATAAAATGCATTAGCTAAACACCAACTCCAAAGAACAACATGCAATTGCCAATCAATCCATCAATCCATTCACGTGCAACAACGACCGCAACACAGAGGACACCAGTGGTCTATGAGACATAAGTTTTCCAATCGAGATTGCAGAATCGGGGACCCAACTAAAATGCAAAAGAAAAAAAATCTGATTGATCAGCACAACAATTGTCCACGATCCATTCGCTAATCCGACGCGACACCTGTCGAAATGTGAATGGCCAAGGAGACGAGGAATCTTATGAGACTACATCTCCATAGGGAAAATGCCTTTGACGTAAAAATTACTTTTTTTCAAAAAAACAGAAATAACATTTTTATAAGAATCGGTAGGCCAAGGTTTTTTCTCGAAATATGATAATGTCCCCTTAATCCAAATCATATTAATAGGTCAAATCTATAAGCATAAAATCAAATTAAAATACTAGTAATATTATGTTATATTAAAATAATAGTAATACTAATATTCTTATATATATATAGATGAAAATTAAAGTAGATTTATATTAAATTTATTAACTACTATAGGGATTGGAAGGACCATTCTTTTATTATAT
>LPNX010053141.1:241806-339559 GCA_001517045.1 Pseudotsuga menziesii
ATTAACAAATTATAATATTATATATAAATATATATATACTTCTATGAAACTTAACCTTTTGCTTGACAAATAATCTCTAATATTATTTATTAAGCAAAAGACTAATTTTTTCCAAAAGTTATGGCGATATATATGTGTGAGGTATAAAAATTAAAATTAAATTCATTTTACATAATACATATATTGAATTTAATTTATAGAATTTAATTTATATAGATAATATCCATTGTTAACATCTGGCCTTTATCCATTTTTAAAAATAAATACAATCTTCCATTAAATCTTAGTGCTTTTGCTTAACAAATAATTAAAATATATTTAAAATATATATATATATATAAAACTTTTCATATTGGATTTAAATATAATGAGGGGTGGACAACATATATAAATTGTAATATTGGAGTTAAATAAGGTTGTCCCCCTCCCCTACTCTTTTTGGCATTTACATTGATAAGCTAGAAAAATGTTTAGAAGAAGTAGGTTGCACTAGTACAATCTTAATTGGGATAGTTATCATCCTCCTACTTTATGCTTGATGATATTGTTTTTATTGCAAGGTGTCATTCCGGTCTTGATAAGCAATTAAGAATTCTTAAATATTTTTTCTCTGACATGGATATGACTATTAACACCAACAAGACAAAACTCATGATTATAAAATCTAAGAAAAACACCTATGCAAATTTTATTTATGGTAATAGAAATATAGAAGAAGTGACTTCTGACAAGTATCTCTGAATTAATATTCGTCACGAGCTCATATGGAACTATAGCATTGAGAAAAGGATTAATGGAGGGTGGAAAGCTTATCTTGATCTTGAAATAACTGTAAATCAAACATTCTGGTCATGTGGGATAAAAACAAGTCCCTTTTTGAAACTCTTGTCATCCCTATTATCTTGTATGGTTTTGAAGTATGCAGGTACAATATTTCTAGAGAACCTTGGAGGAAGATTGAGCAAATCTAGAAGTGGTTAATAACTTATAACCTCAAAATTAAAAGAAATACATCGTATCCTATTCTCCTCATAGAAGTGGGTCTGTCCCTAATCGAGAGCATGGCTACGACTAGGTACCTGATGTACAAGCATAAGATAAATAACATGGGAAACGAGAGAATTCCTAAAATTGATTTAAACTCAAGTCAAAACCAACTACGCCTCAAGTGGTGTTGGTGTAAAGATAACATGGACTGGTTAAACCATTGGGGCATCGATGAAAACGACATTTTGTAGAAAATTGATAATGTCAAAAGTATTATTACTTCTAAGTTTAAAGAGAAATTCTTGTTTGAGGAAATTAAATTTAGTGGTTAAGAGAAAATTAAAATATTATAAGGAGGTCATTAACCCTAACTTGGAAGATCGAAAGTATCTCTCAATAGAACTAGCTCACGAGAGAAAACTAATATAAGGGCTCTTGCACGAAGTTGGTTCCACTTTTTAGTGCCACTTTAGAAATTGGAAACGCACTTCCGAAATGTAAATCCACAACGCATATGTGTTATTGATGCTACGTTCGGAAAAACCGAGCCCTAAGATGAGGGTAAGGTTAGTTAGTATATATTGCATATGCGATATATCACGTGTGCGTTTTTAAATTTTTACATATCGATATATCGCAAGTGCGAAATATCGCATATGCGATATTGAAAACCAAAAAAAAAAAAAGGCTGGAGGCCTCAATTTGTTATTTGCACAGTGAGGCGATATCGAGACGGCAAAATACCGCTATTGCAAAATACTGCACTAGCGTTTTGTGTTAGAGAATTTGGAGGTGGCTTTGGAGGTGGATGTGGAGGTGGCTTGGATCCAATGGAAGATAAGTACTCATATCATCCACAGTTGTATTCAATATTTGTTTGTTTTTGTTAATTTCATAGTTTTTATATTTGTTAAAAACTTAAAACGAATTTAATAAAAAAAATTCAATTAAATCAAAGAATGATATATTAAAACAATTTGTAATTTGTTGTTTTAATCCTAACAGATAAAAGGAATGTTCAATATACTGTGAAAACTGAATCAAACCCAAACAAGGAGGGGGAACAAGACAGGAATTCACAGATTTTGCCTCGTTTGGGTGCATTGAGGTGGCTTAGCTCATTTGTTAGAGGGGAGGATCATTTGAATCAATATTTAGCCAAGGCATCAGACACCATAACAAACACAATTGCTAATGCCCAAGGAGCTCTGTACAACATTATCTTGTATAGATAATCCATGAGGCAATACTATTCCGATGGTCTGAGTTATAAAGACATCAAAAACCTAAAGATTACAAAAGACCGATTGTTTTCATTATTCTGGGACCCTAGCACCGGATTGGTTCCATCCACCGGTCAAGCACACATTTCCATAGACTGGTGTGTGGAACCAAATATTAAATCCAATTGGATGGATCGCTGGTATATGGTCTTCGATGAAGACCCTCATGGGAATTTCACAATTTGCACTAATTAGAAGTTATCATTTCTTTTGGAATAAGGACGAACACAACACTAAATAAACAGATTGTTTTTAGCACGAATGCATGCATGGATAATTTTTTTTTGTTGGTGCCACCTCACACTATAGTCGATTATGACTCGGTAATAAACGAGAGGTTATGAGTTGCTGCACCCACCGCAGGCCTCCCCAGAAATGGACCAACTCCAAATCTTGTGAGGTTTTAAACCTCACTTAGATGCATTGTACCACCTATAGCTAGTCATTTAGGGACGTCCCATTTTATTTCGTGAGGAATATGTATGTAGAATTCATCGTAGGGAAACATGTGAACTATTTCGATATTTTAGACTTCCAGGGTGTGGGTCATGGGATTCCTCAAGATAGGGAAGGGGCAAGGACCACTAGTACAAAATGAGGAATTAGCTACTAGGTGACTAAAAATTTTAGCCACTATAGGTTTTTCAAGTGATTTACTACTATATATGAGCAATTTTGATTGACCCAACTATAAACGACTAAAATTAACGACTAATTTAGTCACCAGTTAACAAAAATGACTAGATAATAAGTGACAAAGTTAAAAATGACAAACATAAATGACTAATTTAGTCACGACATAAAAATGACTAGCTAGAATAATATGAATTAGTCATTTATGTAAGTCATTTTTAATTGTGTCATGGAAAATTGGAAATTTGACAATGAAGTGTAAATTTTGTAAGATGTCTGCCTTCTATTAGTAATATTGGTGCCATGCACCTCGATCTTCAGAGATCCAACAAAGCAATTGCATGAATTTTCTCTTGGCCATCTTTATCCTTGCTGCACCATTGAAGTAAACCTGGTTAAGTGCGTTCCAAAGGAAAAATAGGTTCCTACATCAATTATGAATTAGTTACTAGAACTAGTACCATATCAATACCTAGATATAAGCATCATAGCCCTACATTCCCTCGAGAATCGGGCATTTGAATGCGCCTCCTCCACGTAGACTTACCAAATGCATCCAATGCATGACCAAAAAAACACGTCCACTTTGGATTTGTGGGCTGAAGGTATCGTTTGAACCCTACTCCCCATTTTTTGCACTCGATACCCTATTTTTGCAAATGATAGGCCAGTTTAGGATCTCTCAGTGACCATTCGGAGGGCTTCAAAGGTATGGTTCTTGTCACTCCAATTGTGTTCATCACTTCAATAAATAACCAGTTGTTATGGATTTTTATAGGTCTCAATGTTTTCGGAGTTACCGCTTCCACTTTACATTTTCAATTATCACCATCTCCATGCTATGCACTCATAACCATATGAATTTTGAGCTTTTAGCCTGGGAAAAGCATGATAACCCTCTTGCAATGCCACTATTTGCAAAGGTCACTGGTTATTGCACATCGGCATTCCTCACACGCTCCAAAGGAAAACTGAAGCAGACATTAGAAGAAGTGATTAAGCTTTGCAAGGAGGTTTAATTTTTTCTTATATTGTGGTAGGTTTTCTGTAATAGAATAGGGATTGTGCCCCAAAAGGTAAAAACATTCGAATCATCCCAGTGTTAGAATCTGATACCATATATGGATTCTTTGATGGGGCCGAGCAGGATGGAAATTGTGGTACTGGCATGATCCTCTGTATAGATGACTCTCATAGTTTCAAGCTAAGGATGGGTGTTGGCAGTGACACTAATACTTTTGCTGAACTTTTAGCCTTATGGGGGGCTTTTATGGTTTGCAAAAATTCTTTCTTTAAGGCTTCAGGCACTTGTACAGGGGGAGTTCACTTCTGATGCGGAAAACCTATCAAAGCTTCCGATAGGAGACTGCCCTGGTATTCTTCACTTATGTAAGTACTCAAACGAAATCATGATTGTTGAATGTCACTTTACTTGCTTCTAGTTTCTCCATTCTGGTTTTTACTTGGACTATTTTAGGTTGTATCTGTATGACAACTCTCTAGAGCCCCTGCTATTTTTTGTCTCAGTTATTTTGTCTTTTCCACATTTTTTCTTTCTATGGGTTGATGGGTGGAATCCCTCTCGTTTATTTTTGGATATTGTAATGTTTTTCCTATGGATTCAATATTGTCTTCTAGCCTACTTTGAAGGGGATTTTACATGAACAACTATGATGTAATTTTTATTATTATGAATAAAAAATTACATATTTTTTTCCAATGAAAAAAAACCATTAATATAGAGAGATTCCACCATGTTTCGTTTTATATTTAGAAAAAACACAATTTAAAAAGCTATATTTTAACAAAATATATAATCTAATTTTCAATAAATTATAATAAAAATATATAATCTATATTTCAATAAATAGAGATTCCATAATTTTTCATGTTTCTTTTTATATTTAGAAAAACACAATTTAAAAAGCTATATTTTAACAAAATTTATAATCTAAATTTCAATAAATTATAACAAAATATATAATCTATATTTCAATAAATGGAGATTCCATAATTTTTTTATTTACACCTTGGAAAAAGAACAATTTAACACAACCTATTTTGACATATATATATATATATATATATATATATATATTTGTTTCCATTTTTCTTGTTTAACCAGTGCTTTAGGATGTTTCCTTTTTAAGCTTCAGATTGAATTGCTTTATGTTGTCTCCTTTTAAAACTTTTGTACATTTTGGATTGAATACGGAATGGAGAGAACCGACAATGGTAGGTAGGAAATTATAATCACAATCTTTCCTTTTCAACATTTATGGCATTTTCGATTCTGCAATTTTCTCTCCTCTTTCCATGGCCATGGTATTTCCGCTTGCTGGTCTGTCTTCTCATTTCGTGCTTTCAATATGGATCGTATTTTCTAGTCTGGTGTGTTGTGTCTTTCTTGAATCTGGATGTTGATGTTTGAGTCTCGAGAGTAGGCATCTCTACCTATGTCTATTTGTGATAGAGAACGGTGGTTTCCTTGAGGGAAAATGGATTTGGAAGGACATTTGCTAGAATGCTCTTCTTTGGGAAGGACATACGATAGAGAACATGTCTGGTCTGATGTTATCTTCTTTGGTTTTTCTTCCTAATTTAATATTTGTCTTTCTATGATATGAAATCTCCTTAGCAATCTATTAATGACTTGTCTATGGCATTCACCGAAGATACAGAAGAAAAAAGAATGTATGAGGAAAGAAAATCATGCTACTCCACTCCACGTATGTATGCATCTCTGTCTACTCATGTCTCTGCATTTTTATTTTTTTGTTTTTCCAAATCAAATCTAATCTAGGAATGAGTTTATACCAACCTCTTTATTTTCAATCAATTTTCAACCCACAAAACCCTGCATCTTTTGTCATTTTATCGGCCATATCTACTTTATTATCAACCCTTTCCTATGTCATTTCGGAGGTAATGGGTATAATCAGATGATCTCATTTCTTGTTTCAGATGTAATGAAATAATCGGATGATCTCATTTATTTTTTAACCTTCTCCTTTGGCCAAGGGAATCGATGGTTTTTGGGATAGATCACCCGTTCTGGGGGTTTTCCGCCAACAGTTGAGCCTTAAGTGGACACCATCTTGTCCTTGTTTTGGATTGGGTGTTTATGGGTTTTAGCTTGGGTTTTATAAATTTGAAGAATATTTCTGTTGCTTTGGATTGAAAATCTCATTCTTCTCATCCTATTACAAAATCGTAGGTTGGATTTTTGGTTTTGTGTGAAAATTTATCATCCTACATGCTAATCTTGGTTATCATCCTGCATGTTGATTCTTTCTTGTAAATGTTGCAATTCTCGATCTTGATCAGGTTTATTTGGTTCATATGTTATCATGGATGTTCCTTTCCTTAGATGTATCGTATTTAGTTATTAAGGTCTTGGGTATTCCACCATTTAAACTCCTCTAGAACAATTCACTACCTCCTTATACCCACATGAAAAAACATCTTGATATTAGATGATAAGTTAGATAGTTCAAATAAAATAGGAACAAGGGTATAAGCAAGCTACACCAATAAAATAAACCAAGTAATAAATATAAAGAAACATATACTACTTTCTTCATATCTTCTAATATTTTCTTCAAATTTTTTTATAATACAACCACTTATGGAGGATTTCAATATTTTAGCAAACTTATTCATGAGATGGACCACAAACCTTCTACATACCCAATTGTAAATGTTCATTGCAACATGAACCATGTAAAACCCTCTGCAAAAGATGAGGGAATCATATTAGGAGCTAAATAAAAGTCGACATGTACAAAAAGATGATTATACTTTCTACATTTATTGTGGAGGCAAAATTACATTATCACAACATCACATACACCATTATTTTCATCAAGTCCCCTCCAATCGAGAATTTAAAATTGCTTGAATACACATACAACTAAGTAAATAGAAAAATAATTAACAAGTCAAGGACCCATAGATCCTACATTAACCATATTTAAAATTGGTTAAACGATATGTCCTACACACCTAACACAGAGTGGGCCATGGGCCAAACCCCAACCCCAACTTCACTCTCAATATATAGAGAGAGAGATTACTATTATATAATATGAATATAGATTATGTGATCAATATTCTGTTAGTATTATATATAATATATAATATTAATATCAAGTTGTCTTATTTACCGTGAAAAAAAATATAATATTAATATGATTTGTTTTTAATATATAATATTATAATATCTAACAAATTTTTAAAAGGGTAAATAAAAATGAGGGGAAAAAATGGGAGAAGGAAAAATAGAGTTAAAAAAATTGGGGAATTTCGCATACAACCCAAGCAGTCTGAGAGACAAAGAAATCTGTTGTACATCATGACTGATTGTAATGAAATTATTCTGGAATGGTGCATGGAATGGCGCATGATATTGAAGGAATTGGTAGAGGGAAGATAGGTAAATTCCCACATCATTATCTCTGTTTTTTCATCAATTCTTTTCATAAGAAACAATTTTGTTAACAAATGTGAAAGAATTAACGAAGCACATAATTTTTTTGACAGGGTGCCTCAAAGAGAGGAAATCACATGGACCCCAATAGTCACTGGGTATGCTCAAAATGGACCTGTAGAGAAAGCCGTGAATTTATTTGCACAAATCCAAATAACACGAATGAGATTGAATGAGTTCACATTCGCAGTGTGATCAAGGTAGCCATTGGTATTGCAGAACTAGAAGAGAGAAAACAAATCCATGCTTGTATTCTCAAGACAGGATTTGATTCAAATATCTTTGTGGGAAATACCCTTGTTTATTCCAAATGCAAGGTTGTTAAGGTTGCATGAAAAGTGTTTGAAATTATGCATGAATGAAATGTGGTTTTGTGGAGCGGTATGGTTGGAGATTTATTATGGATGATTTTTCGATGGTTTTCTTGCCAAATGGATGCCAAAGTAAATATGAATAAATCGATAGTCCATTTTATATTATGAGACAAAGTTCTTATAGTCATTAAAATGTCGAACAAAGTCAACCCAAAATGGTCATATTTGATTCCCTGTGTATAGATGTATGGAGAGGTTCTGATTGATTGAGGTTTTTGGTGTTGAGGTAGGGTTTCAATATGTTAAGATCCACCTATTTCCATTCTGTTTAGGTGCCTTTCTGGATTAGGGAAATTGTTGTGCCTTGATCTCTTGAATTAGAATTATGGTGAGGATGACCTCACAAATCCATTGGGCGTTTTCTGCACACATGAGGAATTGATAGACGCTTGGAGTTGTTCAAACTTCAAAGGACTATATTACAGCTGTCAAGAAGGAGATTGAAATTGATTGTGTCAATAAAAAGTACAGGTGACAGGGTTCTAGTTGAAGGATGCTCTGTGGGTATTCAAACAGAGGGGTTCTCCCCTGATGAGGTAGTAAAAGCATTTTCTCTGTTTCTTTGGCTTAGGAAAATGTTGAAACAACTATTTCAAAAGTAGGTGCAGGTATTCCTTAGACTTCAGATTTAGATCCTAATGTTTCTCTACCTTTTTGTGGAACTGAGTCCTATCGTAGAAAATGAAAATATTTAAACCAAATCCAAATAGGGTAAAAATGGTCCTCGGTCTGGATGTGGGTTTGGAGAAGGTTGAGTCTTTATCCTACCCTGTCTCTAGTTGGAAAAATCATGGGAAAAATGGTCTCAAAATATTCTTTGTTGCAATGGATTGAAGCAGGTCTGAGACCCTTGTTGGGTTATATTCCACATTTCATTATCTTGGTGAAGGGTCAGTTGTGCTTTGAACTCAAAACACAATCTGATCTGGAGTTGGTTATGCAAGTGTTGGTTACTTGGTTTTGATCCTCAATCTGAGTCCTTAATGGTTTGACATGTATGGATTCTTTTACGTAGCTTCCCTAGAGCTATGGTTGAAAGAGGTTTTAAAGGTTGTCACAAATAAATTGGGAAATTTTATTTCTTTGGACAAGGATTTTGTGTTTGTGGAGGATAAAAGGATGTCTAGGATCTTCGTGGAGCTTGACCTCATAGAAGTGCTGCAAGTGGATATAGAGATAAATTGACAATATGGGAATTTCATTCAACCATTGGACTATTGGAAATTTCCATTTTGGTGTTTGTTTGTGGTGATATTGGCGACATCCTAGCATGAATGCCCATATCCAAAATCGCTTCAGAGGAAAATTTGGAACAAAACTCTTAAAGTTGTGATTCCATCAATAATAAATGACAAGATGGGGTCCAATGAGGAACCCGACCTTGAAGAAAAGGTTAATCTAGAATCCTGATGCTCAATGGAAAGGTGCTTCAGAGGAACTGCAATTTATTTTTCTGGATTGATTTATTTTTCCAATTTGTAATCTCAAAAGGTCTTAGAGTTTTGGCCATATATGCTACATACTATGTCAATTTGCAATTCTGTTTCAGGTGTTGCAAAGCGCATTATGTTGGATTTCCAATGAGTAGTTGCACACCACCATTTGTTCTCCTCTTTGAGGTCATTTTTCTTGAGGACAGATGCTTTTTCTCCTGAACAAGTTTTTTCTTGATTTTCTAGAGAAAAAAATGTAATTTTATTGTCTCCAAGAATAGAGGTACAAAATTACATATTGTCAATATATGTGGTCTGCATATATTCCGATATTAGAGAGATTGAAACAGATATGCCTTCTGGAGGCCCATCTATCACTCCCTAAAAAGGTGGGTTTAGGTATATGTAGGGCATTAGAATACGTACCGAGCTAATAGAGATTCTTCAGCAAGATCCTGCTCTGTAATAAATACACAGTCAATAAAGGTCATAGCCTTCAAGGTGTCCATGACCAAGAGAAAAAAAATCCAAAAATCAGTCATCCCTAATTGAAGGAGGGTGTCCCTTGATTTCCTTGAAAGGTCGTTGATAAAACTGGTATTGTGTATCATTATCCACCTCTGAGATTCTTATTTATCCTTGAACCAAATATTTTTAAAAAGGAGTATATTAGAACCTTTGTTTGGAGGTTATTGGATTGCTTTATTTTTCCAATTTGTAATCTAAAAAGGTCTCAGAGTTTTGGCCATATATGCTGCATACTATATGAATTTGCAATTTTGTTTGGGGTGTTGCCAATGGCATTATGTTGGATTTCCAATGAGTAGTTGCACACCGCCATTTGTTTTCCTCTTTGAGGTATTTTTTCTTGAGGACAGATGCTTTTTCTCCTGAACAAGTTAAGTTTTTTCTTTATTTTCTAGAGAAAAAAACGTAATTTTATTGTCCCCAAGAATAGAGGTACAAAATTACATATTGTCAATATATGTTGTCTGCATAAATTTCGATATTAGAGAGATTGAAACAAATATGACTTATAGATGCCCATCTATCAGTCCCTAAAAAGGTGGGTTTAGGTATATGCAAGGCATTACAATACGTGCCGAGCTAATAGAGATTCTTTAGCAAGAGCCTCCTCTATATTAAATACACAGTCAATAAAGGTCATAGCCTTCAAGCTGTCCATGAGAAAGAGAAAAAAAATCCAAAAATCAGTCATCCCTGATTGAAGGAGGGTGTCCCTCGATTTCCTTGAAAGGTCTTTGATAAAACTAGTGCTGTGTATCATTATCCACCTCTGAGATTCTTATTTATCCTTGAACCAAATGTATGCCCTGTTTGGAAATTTAATCAACTCCTGAGTTCCTTTCCCTGTAAATATGCATATAAGAAAAATCATCAAAAATGGAGATTATGTGTGAAACTTCAGGCAATAACAGTTCCAAATTTGTGTTCCTACATCTTTGTCCCCCCTTAATTCAGTTAATCACTAGCATCAAGTCACTGAAAACTTGAATTGCTTGACAGTTTTTATTTTTAGCAAAGCCAAGAAGGATTTTAAGAGATAGGATCTCAACGTGATTGTTGGTTCCGGAACCGAAGCTCATTGCACTTTTGAATTGGTGTGAATCTGAGAGATGAAGTATTTCCCCTATACCACATCTGGCCTAGTTTTGTTGAGAAACGTTGTCAAATAATTCCCATGGAATGCCCTTATTGATCAATACATTCTGCACCATAGGGAAGGAAGGCATGTCTTTTACCTGAGGATAGAAAGAAAAGATGTTGATGATGTTTATTGCTACTACCTCTGGGCACATGAAGTTCTCATTAAAGATAGACTTATTACAAAACCAAAACTCATTGCACTTTTGAATTAGTGTGAATCTGAGAGATGAAGTATTTCCCTTGTACCACATCTAGCCTGGTTTTGTTGAGAAACGCCATCAAAGAAGGCCCATGGAATGGACTTATTGATCAGTACATTCTACACCATAGGGAAGGAAGGCATGTATTTTACCTAAGGATAGAAAGAAAACATGTTGATGTTGTTTATTGCTACTACCTCTGGGCACATGAAGCTCTCAATAAAGATAGCCTTATTCCAGTCAATCCAAATACCCCAAGCAATAATCAATAATAGATCTTGATACTGCTTGTTCATAGGCGTTGACACCAATATCTGAAATGTGTTCTCAACTATTCCCCTTGCCATGAAAGATTAACACCCAACAACCTAGAAACCTCTGCCAAAACCTACCTTGAGAAGGAACAACTCATAAATAAGTGAATACAAGATTCTAAATTGTTCTTACACATTACACACCATCCTGGTCCTTCGAAACATCTGTTTTGTAGCTTGTACCAAGTTGGGGCTTTCTTTTCCAATGTGCAGCACATGAGCAGTCTTGATTTTGCTGGACAATTCATTTTCCATAATCGCTTCCACCACCAAACCACTTTCCTATTGAACATTTCCTCATTCAAGTGCTCCTAACCCAACTTTGGCGTATATGATCCTGCCTGATCATTATCCCATATCGATTCATCTTCTTAGTCTAAAAGGTGTATATGGAAGTATTCAATGCATCAATATATGTGTTCTATATGTCTTCCTGGTCACCTTCCAGAATCCATTATCAAGGCAGTGGTCGTAATCCATCCAAGTTTCTCCATGAAGATACGAGGTTCGCAGCAGAGTAAAACGTTTCTCCTTGTGTTTTGCTAAGGTTTTCCCA
Organism: Pseudotsuga menziesii; assembly: GCA_001517045.1. Classification (NCBI taxonomy): domain Eukaryota; kingdom Viridiplantae; phylum Streptophyta; class Pinopsida; order Pinales; family Pinaceae; genus Pseudotsuga; species Pseudotsuga menziesii. The sequence goes on from LPNX010053141.1 coordinate 253,744, forward strand.
AAGAGAAACACCGAGAAATGTTGCTCCTAGATTCCCCTTGTCCTAGGGGTGCATCCCCGTGGAACACTGCTATTTAGGCTATTATGCATGTGCATATTTCCAAATAACCATGTGTAAATCATGTTCCCTTTTGACTTATCTAACAAGACAAATCTTCTTGTTAGTTGCATGTCTTAATGCACCTTAGGTGGCATTTCCACCTTCAACCTTTATACCCGTCCAATCCCAAAATTCCTATTAGAATGGGATGTGTTTATTGATTATTTTCATGAATTAAAATGGAAAATTTTGCTTATGTGGAATTCTATCCCAGTGGCTACTAGTCCAAAAAGTAACAACATTATAGGTGGTATTGGTAATATAAGAAAATATTGTCTAGTTTAAAGAATAGGAAATTGCATTGACCAATATTTGGTTGAACATGTATCCTATTGTGCTTGAGGAGGGAGGCACCTCTCATATTTAATACCATATCAAATTGTATTCCATTTTGCAAATAGGGCATATCTTTTCTGGGAAAAACTATTGAAATAATACCTTTATTACCATGCCTTCCAGCTACTCTTTATCACCCACCTATATCTTATGTTTTTGTGATATATTTATGTGAACTGTTTCTGCATTATCACTGAAATCATCTACTCTACTGATCCATTTCACATCAATAGCTCAACACCTTCCACCTATAGGTGCTCTGATACATTATTATCTCGCAGTGGATACCTCACTACCTCTTCCCTTGCACTTGATCCTTTTTTGTTGTGTCCACTTCCTACACACATTACACATAGTGAAATCCTTGGAACTGTTGTATCTTGTTCAAGACCTCAAGCTATCAAAATATTGAAGATGCACATAATTTCCTCTTTTTACAATTATTCATCGAAGATGTAGAGAAAGAAAAACTTAAACTTGGTACTTCCAAAATCTTAGTAATTGTAAAAATTCTTAAAACCTAGAGTTACTTTCTTACTTTTTTAGAGGATTTCACTAGAAAGGCTCTCCAATTGCGTGATCTTGTTCTGCATATTTTCCCTCAATATATATTACATTTTTTGATTCCTTAACCCACAATCTGAAGCTTGATAGGAGAAACAAGGATTCTTGATATTTGAATTTTACAAAGATTTTAAATGTGATGATTGATATCTGCTCTAAAATTCAACTTAAAATATCATGCATCATAAATTAGTGCAAGCCGTGGATAATTCAACTTCAGCAATATTCTTGCATGTTGTTGGAAGTGAACTTATTCAAAAATATTTGGGGGATGGTCCTAAGTTAGTCAAAGAGCTATTTCGGGTTGCTGATGAACTTCTCCTTCAATTGTTTTCATTGATGAAATTGATGCAGTTGGAACAAAAAGGTATCTGCATGTGTTACCTCCATCCCAATTAACTAAATTTAGTGTTTTTACCACTTATTACCTTCTTCCCTGGGTTGTTTATTTGCAGATATGACGCACATTCAGGTGGTGAGCGTGAAATTCAGCAAACTATGTTGGAATTGCTAAATCAACTAGATGGTTTTGATGCAAGAGGAGATGCGAAGGTTATTCTTGCAACAAACTATATTGAAAGTCTTGATCCTGCTTTGCTGCGCCCTAGAAGAATAGATCGAAAGATAGATTTCCCTCTACCTGACATAAAAACAAGGAGGCGTATATTTCAGGTAATGACTATTTGAGACTTACAAATCAACACTTTTAAACTATTTGGCATTTGAGCTTTTAGATTTCTAAGATAAGCAACATTCCCAGCCTTTATTTGTCTACATATGTTGGTCTGTCTTCTAATAATTTGAATATAAGGCACAAATATTTTTTTTCCTAAAAAGAGACATTGTTTGCAAAGCAACATATAAAAGTAAGTAGAAGCTATTAAGCCTTTTAAAATCCCACAGTTGAGATAATATAACATAAAACAATGGGGAGTCTTAGCTTCCACCTTGCAAACATCCTTGTTCTTGAATGGCATAATAAGAAATCTATGTAAGTATAATTAGGTTTTGATTGGAGAGCTTGTTGAGAAAATTCTTCTCTTCCATAGAACATCTTTCTGACCTTTGTTTTTGTAACCTTCCAATTGAGGCAGTCAGAACTTTGGTTTTAAAGTAATTTTTAATAAACCAGGTTTTCTTCCCTTTATATCTTTATTTTGGTCTTGCCATGTACCCAGTTCCATGTAGAACTTAAGTGTACCATTTCTGTTAGGAAATATCTCTTCTCTCACACCATGTTAGAAATCTATCTAAATTATGATGAACACAAAAAACATAAAGATAATAAATAAACAACATGTTGTATAACTCTTAAATCTTATTGCAAAAACAGAAGTATTGATAGAAAAATCGATATGATTAAAGGACAAAGTCAGAACTAAAAGTTTCAGCATTCTTTTGTACAAAACTGAAGAGGTATTCAAACTATAGTTAGGTAAATTGCTGTTTAATGTTCTTTATTTAACTTTTGATACATTCCAACTCTATCACCATAGAAATTGCAAACATAGAAAAAATGTTTAAAAACAATCCAAGCATGAATATATAAAACCTTTGTCAAAAATAAAAAATATCAGTCAAGTAACTAGTCTCATAGACCAAACAATCCATAGAAATTACAAATGACTAAATTCATCTATAGTAAGGGACCATGAATACTTATAGTTATCCCCAATCTGAACTTGAAACATATGAGTATTACTAGTAGAAATACAACCATATAACAAGATATTAAGTTCACATTAGCAACATAGTATTGTGAACTAGATCCTATATCCACACCTAATCAAATATGGGTTTAGATGTTAGCTTACATTTTGTTCTATAACTTCCCTCTAATGTGCATGGTTATTTAATTAACCAGGGAACAAATAGTTAATTAAAATAAAAAAATTTCATTAGTAGTGGAGATGTTAAGTACTTACCTGAGAGCACTGCATGTATTCCATTAAGAAGGATAGATGCAGTAAGAAATGGAACCTACTCTAAGACTCTTTCTGCGACACTTGGGCTACTTGTAAAGAGATAACCCAAGACATTTTTTCAAAGAAGAAAAACTATTGCAAAGATTATGCTGATGATTGAATATGTAGCCACTGGAAAAAAAAAATCTAAAAAAGCATGCAGCCTCAGCAGTCTCAGCACCAAGTTCAATGGAGACCCTTACACTACAAAAGGGAATATTGTGAACAATAAAGAACATTTGGACCGTAATGCATATGGAAGTCATATATTACATAATTCGTTTAATTGTGAAACCCAAGGAATATAGTTAGGAAACAATTAAAGCATTAGGGAGATATTATGGCATGAATTTGCGTTTTATTCTTAAAAGTAGTTGATATCTTGTTCTGGAGTAATGCATGCTTTGTTAAATCTTGTGTTTGATAATGATTAAGAACTTCATTATTCTGCTCTAATTTCTCTGAATATTGAGAAGAAGTAAGAAATGGAGGATAAGGTGGCGATGCCTATGAATGGAGGAGACACAAAATCACTGGTTTCTTTTTTAGAAGAGGAGGTAATCCAATCATTATCGTTTAATGAGGTTAGATAAATTTTTGTGGTTCCTTAAGTACCATGCAAGGTTGTATCTCTTTGCAATCATTTGGGTTTTTTTTCCCTTATGTAAAATATGTTCACCCATTTATCTCTACAATAGGGGTATGCTCTATTTGAACAGTCATGTCAAGCTATTTGCTGGTTCTTAATTTTTCTGCATACAATTAACATTGGGTTTTGACATTAATATTTTGATAAACAAAAAATATCTACCAGAGTTGAAGTGCGTCTCTGAAGAAAGGATAATGAGGTACCACTCAATTTAGTGAATGGCCAAATTTCAAAGGAAATGGCTGAAGAGGAGAAAACACTCAAAGAAGAAAATGTTGTAAATGGAGGAGATGCAGAGGCATTGATATCTATTTTGGAAGAGGTAAATACGACCTCACTGTTTGATGAGACTACATATATTTTTGTGGTTCCTCAAGTGACATGCAAGGTAGTATCTCTTCCTATACATTTTGGTTCATTTTTGTCTTCTTGTCTACTAGGGTTTTGATATTATTACTCTAATATACAACAAAGGTCTTCTGGGGTTGAAGCATTTCTCATAGGAGAGGGTAATGAGATACCACTCGACTTATAGAGTGGCCAAATCCCAGTAATTACAAAGGAAATGGTTGAAGAGGAGAAAAGACTTGAAGAAGTACATTTGAAACACTAGGGTGCAGACATGGAAGTATCAATCAAGAGTGAAAATCTAGAATTGAGTGATTCCATGTTTAGGAAATTGGATGAACATCTGAATCATACTAAGATGTATACAAAGTTCCTACTGGAGAAGATGGATGATATGCATTTTGTAAGTTATACCAATGTTCTTGTTATTTCCTGTTTCTTAATTTTAATATCTTGGCCTTTTTTAGAGTGTTTTTATTCCTGTGTGCAAAATGCAGTTGTAGATGACAATGTGCAAGCAACTCAAGGGACTAATGTGAAGAGTTCTAGCAAAAGAAAAGCAGTTGCTACTTGCAATGCGGTAATTTCAACTCCTCTCACGCACTGTCTTACCTTTTCCCTCGTTAAAATGTATTAAGTGCTACATTGTCATAGATGTTCAATTTCTTGTGGCATTGTGTGGATACTATTTGTGCCATAAATTGTTTCTAAGGCCAGAGAAACAAGCCAACACACACTCAAGATAAAATTCAATAAAACAGATAAGGTTTAGGGTTTCTGTAATGTTTTAATGGTTGTAAGATTTAGGAACTATCAAGGAATACATTCAGAAACAAAATAACAACTAAATCATAAAAAAAATATGATAAAGATGCATGATATATCATACAATATCCAACAGAAAAACAATGTTGAGGTTCATACATAACAGACAAGCATTACCAGCAAATACACATTAACCAGCAATGAATATATATATTAAGAAACTAAACAAGTTCAATAATGAAGCCAACATAGAAAAAAATGAAGGGGAAAAGTCATATATATCTCATAATTTCATCAGCAAATGCTTATAAGAGTCACAATACTTAGCTCTGAACAAGTCTGAAGATACAAACAGTATGCAGACCTCCTATAGCTCCCAAAAATCAGAACCCTTCTTTAGTCCCTTTCTCCCTCTTTTATAATTACAAAGAAGTATTTCTATCTCCCCTTCATTAGGTCGAAATTGAAACTACCCAGCAGTTACATTAACTAACTAATTCAACTAATTGACTAAAAATAGCAAATCGGATTCCTGGCAAATATGGTGAATTTCTGGGAAAATAGGTGTCAAAGAAGCTTCCACATCTCTCAATACATGACACCTGTGTAAACACTGAGAGAGGTTGTTTTGAATGGGTTCATTATGGACAAAAACCTCTCTTGTTTTTTAAAAATTAATCTCCAATTGATCATAATCTTCCCTGCAAAATGAACACTAAAACAGGAAAATATTAAATATTTAAAATCCCTGAAAAATAGGATTCAAATATTAAACTTAATCTTTCAAACCTTGATATCTGTTGAAAAACTGAGAGAGGTTTTTGTATATGGGTATCTTATGAACAAAAACCTCTTTTGGTTTTCAAAAATTCCTCTCCATTAGCTCGTGGTCGGCATTTTACTTCGATGACCCAAAACAGGAAAAAACTGAGCAGAATTCTCAGTAATTTTTGCATTTCAATGTCCTCTTTTCATTTGAAATTTATTCTAGCATTGCTCTGCCCTACAAGTATTTGATCACTTCTAGTAATTTCATCATCATCTGCCTGATTATTTCAATAAATACTGCTGCTGGCAGAGCTGGTTCTTGGACCTTCTATTCCTTTCAGAAACATGACCTCTTCCACTTCCAATTCCAGACATACTAAACAATTGCTCAAAGGGTTGTCTTGACCAAAGAGAGTTCTTTTCTGCTTTTGAATTTGACTGAAGTGAAAAACCATCTCTGTGAAGCTGAGAAGGAGAGAGCTCATCAAAAGATAGTGGAACTTGATCAACCTGGCTATTAGAGTCATCATTATATGTCCCCATTTGAGAAACCGGCAAGTCCCTAAAGTTGTTTTAAAGGATGAACTTGCCAGGATCCTATATCTTGTATCCAATTCCCTTGTTTCCCTTTGAACTAAAGGATTCAACTGATCTTGTTCTTGGCATGTAGGAGGATCCCACTTTACTGTGCCATAACCAAATATATCAGGAAAACTGTGATACTTCTTTGTTGGGCCTGTATATTGGCCATTTCCATAGGACCGTAAAAATGATCGGCTAGAAAAGGAATTGTTATAAGATGATCCACAGACTGTCATCCACAGGCACCACAGCAACTTGAGATCTATGGGTTGGAGGGTTCACTTTTGGAGGAGAAATCAACAATTTTACCTTCAAACTATAACTTCTGATTCACAATAGCATTGATAAACAAAAATTATGTTGCTGAATACAAAATTCAGAATACAATAAGGTTCAGGTACATCATTAAAAAATCCTGCAGCAAGCTCTTTTTGCAAGTTTTCTTTGCGTATCATCTTCAGAGTTTGACCATTACTCTTTGCCAAATTCAGATAACCCATGAAGGGAGTGGCCTTCTAATTACCTCAAAGTAAATTCTCTTCAACTGACTTTTGCAATCTTTGTAAGTATTCCTTGCTAATCATGGCAGTTGGTCAAACTGCTCTAGCGTTTACCTGTTTAAGGGCTGCTAATACCACTAGGAAACTATTTTCTATGTTTCTAGTCATGATAACTGAATTTCCCACTGATTGGAGTATGCCAAATGAAGTTGAAATGATGATAGAAAAATATGGGTGTCTTAACAAAGAAAATTGATCTGTCACTTTTCTAGACCAGTGACAGCTACAACTGGCTCATAAAGGATTCTGATATCACTCAGCTCATCTTTGTCATTGCATTGTGGACACTTGCCAATATTGTTTTCATGTTGCTGAAGCCACTCTCTAATACAGGACATGCCAAACATGTGTCCACAGGCAAGGGAGCATATACGATGATCCCCTGCAGTTGTCCACTCCTCCATACAAATAAAACAATGTAGAGCCTCAGTATTGCTTGTAAAAAGTAGATGACTTCTAGTACCTGTTCTCTTATCTCCATCCACATGAGAACTTGTTCCCTTGTTATTGCTTTGTTGACAAGCCTCCCCTTTGGATTGTTGAACATCTGGACTAGCTACTCAAGCTAATGCTGGAGAAATGAAAACTCCTCTGGCATCTTTCAATGGTTTGATCTTCTTAACATTTGGACCAGGCTTGAAAGGACCAGTCCTCAGCTTTGGTCCAGCAAGATCCATAAGTACCCTGCATGGCTGCTCCCTGAACATCTACTTTCAGCAAAGTGTCAATAGCATGTTGTTGTGTCATTTCATTACTGATTTTATCTTATACAAATTCAGGCATTCCCTGAACGTCAGCCTCCATCGAAGTGCTTGCTGCATATTGCTCTTGCATAGTGACAATGTGTATGCTTTTGAATATTCAATTTTTTACTCTTCTAAATGTCCACTTGTTCAAGACGTCCACCAATGGTCCATTCATTGTAGACTTGAATTCATGATCCTTTCTATCAGCATATTAGGAGCTAATAAGGATCTGTTCTTCAGTTTCATCATCTCTGTCATAATCTGGCAATCCCATTTTTATCTGAGTCTGATCAACATTTCTCTGAGTTGTTGAACCGACAACATTATCCATTTTTATAAAATCTATATCATGCATACCATTCCAAATATGGGTACAATCACTAATCTACCGGGTCATAAAGAATTCCGTGGTTCTTCAGATTAATCCCAACTGTCACACTGGCCAAAAACTAAATTCCTCTGCAACAGCAAATTCCATATTTTTAGGCAATGTGTCTCCACCTCAGTGTTCAACAACTTTGTAACCTTCAGTTTGAGAATCTTCTGCCGGAAATGATGCCCCAGTCCACGGTTTGTCACGATTTTGCCATAAATCAGCATACAGTTGCGAGACAATTGCCGGAATCTCCCTCACATGAGACTGATGCTTGTTTACATGAAAAAAAACTTGGCAAAACACATATCAAACATGACCAATGATTTATTTAACATTTCCCTAGCGAAATCCCCAAAAAATCGGACTGAAAAATGACCATTCTGGCAAAAAACGATTTTCTCGTAGCGCTCCTTTGTTAATTTTGGGCTCCAGCGCTACAAGAATAATTTTAACACTGTTTTGGCGCTTTTTTACAGCTTTTTGTCATTTTGCATGGATTTTAAAAGCTGTTTGAGTATTGACTATGCATGATTATGCTCAGAGTATGATGTATGAGTCCATTATTTGATATAATGACTTTTAAAAACCCTTTAACAAAATAAAAACCTAAAGTTTAAAAGTTGAAAATTTCAAAAGCAAGCTCAAAATTTCATATAAAAACTAAAAATTTCCTAAAAGAGGCAAAAATCAAATTAAAGCAAATGAATAACTTGAAATAAAATGCAAATCAAACAAAATTTGAAGAAACAAATTACTGACTTAACAAATACCATATGATTAATGGTTGTAGACTAGAACATAGGATTCAGGAATCTAGCCTAGATGTATCAAGAACGGATCCCATGCATATATCTTAAATATAAATGTTGTATCATTTCCAAATATGAATCCGAAATGTATCCGAGAAGGATACCAATTAAATTCCAAGGTAGAGATTAGAAACTCATGGTACACGTTCCTTTCTCTGTATCAGTTCTGTTTCTTTGCAAACTTTTAGTGAGCATTCATATATTGCATTAGGAATTACAACTTTCTAGTGCAAATTACATTTTAGTCTAATAACTAGCTCTAGCAACCATTCTGAATGTAACTGTCACTTAATGCTTTTGAATTCTTGTAATTATGCATGTGGGGGTGTTGCATTGTATTTTTTGTTTCTCTTTTTATATTGATAGATAGTATTTTCATATTTTCATATGGATTTGGGTGATCGACAGCTAAGTGGATCACGTATAAAAGTTGTTGGAAGGTTCAAACCTTGCATTCATATGGGGTGTTTTGACCTCAACACTTTTTTAGAACTCAACCAACGTGCACGGAAGGTTAGGAATTACTAAAAACTGCAAATGTAATGCTAACACTATATTATGTAGATTTTAGACATCATTACAGCACAAACATGCTAAGCGGTGAAAACAGTAATGCTATCAGACTAAGTTTGATTCTAAATACAGTGGCAGTGTCCAATATGTATGAAGAATTATTCATTGGAGGACATTATAATTGAACCATATTTCAATTGCATTACGTCACATGTAAGCATATTCTCTATTTCCTTGTATAGTTGAGTTGGAAACCAAAATATTAATCCTTATGTTGCTAGGTGTGGATTTACTATCAACTTTTAGATGCCCATTAACATGCATACCATGGTTCCTGGATGCAGATAAAAAACTACCCCGAGGATGTAATTGAAGTTGAAGTTAAACCTGATGGTTGTTGGCGTTCAAAACATGATGGTGAAAACAAGTTACATGAGGATTGGAGATTTCCTGATGGATCTATCAATATGAAAAATCAAGATATCAAGAATCAGAATGTAATTTTGAAACAGGTGAAGTAGGACCCTTGGAAAAAGGTAAAGCATGAGGATGTCTTATTAGAAGGGTGTATGACATTGAAAATTGGAATCAAGAGAAATAAAGATGGTTGCTGGAAAGTGAGTGGTGAACAAAATAATATGTCTAGAGAAATTGATAAGCAAAAATTCATTTCCATGCTTCATAGGAGCAATAGCGCAACTGTTAGCAACAGTGTTGATGAAGATGCGAGTGTTAGCCAAGAAGCAAGTTGGAACTTGGAATTTTTAGAAATAATGATGCTGGATTTGATTCTACATCTTTAGGAAATGCCTATCCTCCATGTAAATCTTGTAGGCTTGTTCATTCAGAGGCCCATAAAGATTCTTAAGTTGTAGTTCTAAGTGATTTAGAAGAGGAGAATGGGGATGAACTAAACATTGGTTTGTCAACTACATCGACATTTGTGGGTTCAAACAATCTTGGTCTAGGTGGATCATTAATGTTAAATTATCAGGAATTTTTACCAGTAGAGGGTGCACAGGTTGATAGGATTCATATTCCATTCTTGCTAGTTCATTTAGACCTCAGAATTCCTTTTGCGAAAATTCACTCCATGACAATGTGAATCCTTCCCTTGAATTATTTGTGGGAAATGGTGGTGATTCGACTTTAACAAAAAAATAGGTCAATGGGACTAAAAAGACATAATCAGTATAAGTACAATGTGGGAGTGCAAATGTAGCTCCTATAAAAAACCAGAACTACATCTATGATAAAATAAAGTAAAAAGAAAAAATACAAGTAGTAATCCCACCTCCAAAACATGTATATAAGCGTATCCAAGGCACGGTGAAGAGTGAACATGAAGCAGATGAAGTCAAGAACATCTAAGTGTGATAGTCGATGGAGATGGGGGCGAACTAGGCACTGGATCGCTATCTGTCCTTTGGAACTCTGTAGGTGTTGAATTTTATGATGCTTGTTGAATAAATATGCCAATTTGTTTCGAATTTTAGAAGAAGTTCAACCTCAATATTGCGCAATAAGTCAAAAATAATAATTCATGTCTTCAAATTTTGCTATTAGTTTATTTGTAGATGTCTATGATTTTTTTAAACATTTTTGAGGTTTCTAGTTGGGGTTTATGAGTTCATGGGTATCAAATACATGAAATATTTTACCAAAGACAATTAAAAGTAAGTTGACTCTACCTATCCATCCTGCATAAGAAATTGTTGAACTTTGTACTACTGCCGAATTTCCATAAAGCAGAAAACAACATGGAAAAATCTTGCTATTATGGTAAACATAAATTAAACTAGGATAATCCTATATTCCTTTTTAAGAAGCCCATACACATCTATCTTCCTATGACAGTATAATCCTCTCGAAGAAAGCCATCTTTAAAATACTATGAACAAGAGAAACATGGATAATGGTTGCGACAGATATTGTTTGAGATATCATTCAACACTAAATATGAATATTGTGCCCCCTGTGTATAATGTGACACAAATATACAAGGGTTAATAAAGGTTTGCAATGTGCATCACACTCTTTTGATCTATTTGTTTTGTTCATGTTGTGTTCCAAAAGTTGTAAAGAAGAGGAAGGAGTACTGATCAACTGCTCTCGTTTTCAGGTGTCAGACAGTCTTCTTCATGATGCAAACAACAATTTAGAAAGATTTATATTTTGTTCTAAGAGTTTGAAGACAAAGGTATGATTATCTTGTTTAGTTTCTTGGTTAATTGGGTTCCAGTCAAATTTAGATATCTTGGCATGACTCTAGATGACTTGGTAGATAGTTTTACATTGGATGTATGCTTGTCATTCCTATAAATTTCTGGGAATTTTGTATTTTCCATCATTCAAGCATATAAAATAATAATTATCAAGTTACTATATATACATAATGAATTACCTTGTAATAGTCCTTCAAGTCTTTCAAATGCATTTATTAAGTACAAGAAGGACTTGAAGGACTAGTACAGGGTAAGTCATTATGGATCTATAGTAACTTGATCATCATTATTTTGTATGCTTGAATGATGCAAAATTTGTTTGAATATCATTATTATCAAGCAATAACTACTTCTTAAAGGGTTCTAGCTCAATTGTAGAGCACTTGCCTAATTATAGGCAGGAGGTTGGTGGTTCGATTCCTCCGTACCCTATCATAAATTTGTGACTACAAAAATGACTAAATTCGCATATATACGACTATTAGTAGATAATTTCCCATATCTAGTCATATTTAGCTTAGTCATTAATATGTTATCATCTAGTAGTTTATTTAGTCGTAAATTTGGTCATTAATTGCTGCAATCAGTGACTAAATCCATGACTAAATCAATGACTATCAATGACTAAATCACTGACTATCAATGACTAAATCAATGACTAAATAATTGACTATCAGTGACTAAATCAATGACTAATTAGTCAAGCTATTAATGACTAAGTGAAATATGACTAGCTATAAGATAGTGGAAATTTGCTACTATTAGTCACCGACTCAAAAATAGTCGTTTATAGCCGAATTTTAGTCATTTTTTTAGTCATTAATTTCTCATTTTGTACTAGTGGATTGATCCTAACCATGTGCCATGCCCTCCACGCACACCAAAACCCCCTCAGCTATATCCTCCTGCGGGTCCTGTGATTGACGACACATAGGAGGCCTTATTCGACTTGGCATATACATTGCTTCAACATGGGATTGTTGTCCAAGGAAATGTAGGCCAAGGGGTTGGCACTTCTAAGGACGTCCCATCGCACAGTAAGGATCCATCTACAGATCCCACTAGAGATGTAGAGCATTCAGAGTGCCGTGTTACTCCAAAACCTTGCATAAAATGTGGAGGCATATGCTATGGAACTGCTTCAGAGTTCTGGGACGATGGATTACTTCAATATATAAGTAAAACTCATTATTTTCATATTATATTTTGTTTTATATCACAATTTTCAATTATTTCACAATTTATTTCTATTTAATTATCTAACAAATTATTTGAACAAATATACAACTGGTGTCCCATGATACCCCAGATTCGCATAGTTCATCGATTGATGTTGAGAACATTGATGCATCAATCAATATTGCATATGGGTTTTGTTCTTCACCATTAGCTGTAAGAACTATACTTTTTAATTTGTCATCATATTTACATATTTATAGTAGATATTGTAACATTCAATACAACCTAATTTGGATACAATATGTTTTATGCAAGGTGAGCATGATGAGTATGTTGAATCCCATCCTATTCCCTCGCATGTAGATGAAGATTCCCAGACCCATGTATTATTTTAAATATGCTTTTAATTATTCTTTTAATAATTCAACATTCATGCTTTTAATTTTTAGAATTTTTAGAATTGTATCTTTATGTTTTGTTACATAGCATGATATCTTGATGGGTGACCCGCCTCTCCCTTGCCCCTAGGTACATGTATGTTTCGCTGTCTTTGAAAAAATCATTTTTCGTCCATGTTGTATATGTCTCGTTTTCTTTGTATTATCTGACATTGACATATGTTACTTTATGCAAGCATCTATTGAGCCAGTGGTGCTTGAATAGCACCAAAGAGAGGTTGTTGGCGACCCACCTCTTCCCCCCTGCCAGGTACATGTATCTTTCACTTTCTTTGAAAACGTCATTTTCCTTCCATGTAGTATATATGTCTCTGATTCTTTTTATTATCTGAAATTGACATATGTTACTTTATGTAGGCTTCTAGTGAGGAACCGATGCTTCAAGAGCACCAAATCGGTGACTTTCCCCTAATGAGCTAGCAGGTACGTTTATGTATCGCTTTCTTTTAATTGTGATTTTAATGATTCAACACGTACTTTTTTAATTTTTTGAAATTGTCTAATTGTATATTTATCCTTTTGTACGTAGGAACATGATTTTGATGATGTTTTCCAACAAGAGAACTTCTTCACTAATGCATGTATAAATCCTTTTATCTCGTTGACAGTTGTTCAACCCACTGGTTACACACCTCTTGACGTCCCCCAAGTATATTTATATATTGCAACTCTTGCTAATATTGCTTCTTGTACATGCAAGTATCTTTTTCCTTGTTTCCCCCATTGATATGCTAACATTGACATATCATATTATTTTATGCATTTTGATAGTGAGCGAGTGGTTATTGAAGAGCACCCAATCGGGGTCGTTGCTCACCCACCTCTCCCCCCCCCCCCAATGTACATGTATGTATCCATTTATTTGAAAAATTAATTATCACTCCATGTTGTATATGTCTCGTTTGCTTTGTATTATCTGACATTGACATATGTTAATTTATGCAGGCATCTATTGAGCCAGTGGTGTTTGAAGAGCACCAAAGTGAGGTTGTTGGTGACCCACCTCTTCCCCCCTGCCAGGTACATGTATGTTTCACTTTCTTTGAAAATATTATTTTTTTGTCCATGCAGTATATATGTCTCTGATTCTTTTTATTATCTGAAATCGACATATGCTACTTTATGCAATCTTCTAGTGAGGCACCAATGCTTGAAGAGCACCAAATCGGTGACCCGCCTCTGACGAGTAAGCATGTACGTTTATGTATCGCTTTCTTTGTATGTTTAGGTATTTCTTTCTCTGATTTGGTGCTCAAGCACCAAATTGGTGACCCACCTCTTGCCCCCCAATGTACATGTATGTCTAGATTTCTTTGAAAAAGTCATTATCCCTCCATGTAATATAGTTTTATTTGTACATGCAAGTATGTTTTTCGTGCACCCATTGATTTGTTGACATTGGCATTTATATTTTTTATGCAACTTGATGGTGATCAAGTGGTGCTTAAAGAGCACCCAATCGGGGTCGCTACTAGTGAGGCACCACGACCCACCATTACTTACTCGTGTACAGTAAGTAAAAATGTTATATTCGTTTGGAATTTAAACAAATGTACATAGAATTTTTATAGGTTGGTAAACTAACTTACAAATTTTGGGTTTTCTGTAGTCTTTGCTAATGCAGCGTATCCCTCTTATTCAGCGTTGGGGATCACCACTGAGGAGTCGAAAGAGAAAGCTAGACTTCTCAGAAGACATTGATAATGACAGTTAAAGGGGGGATAAATAGAATAAATGTATACGGGGGTACATACATGTAGATGTTTGTTTGTATACACACAATGTACAGTTTTATCCACTATTTTGTATTATGGCCATGTGGCATGCCAATTTTTGTAACATTATTTATATATATATGTATATAATATAAAGGAAGGTTCAAATTTATACATATATGGTTGACTTGATTTTGGAACATGATATCTTTGTTTGACCTATGTGATATAATGATATGTGTGGTTCACCTATGTGCTAGTATGAATTTCCAATACTTAAAGGAAGAATTTATGACTCATCCAACTAAGATCAAGTAACGATTAAGTAAGTCATGGGAGATAATCACTAGACACCATAACCATAACCATACCATACAACTACCTAAATTGATCTATCATCAAATTTTTAACATTATGGCTATCCTCAAATTTTTAACATCATAACCATACCATGCACTACCTAAATTACATACACTAACATCATAACATCATAGCCATACCACTAAATTTAACATCATGTACATGTGTTTCTACTTCTAAGTCATGCATGCATGTGTAATATACCATATCATACCCTACAATACCCTATGATACTAACATCATACCATACTAATATACCATACCATACCCTACAATACCCTATGATACTAACAAATCACACCATACTAACATACCAATATACCATATCATACCCTAGGATACTAACATACCATACCATACTAATATACCATACCACAACATACTTACATCATACCATACTAACATACCATACCCTACAATACTAACATCATATCCTACAATACCCTATGATACTAACATCATACCATAACTTGTCAACCCTAGTGATAGCATGCAATTTGTAGTTCATGAAACCCTAGTTGTTTTTCAATTTGTACATGTACATGTGTTTCTAGTTCCATCTCATAACTGGTAAAGAGATCACTAAACCCTAGTTCCATCCACTAACTTGTCAACCCTAGTGATAGCATGCAATTTGTAGTTCATGAAACCCTAGTTGATTTTCTATTTCTTCATGTACATGTGTTTCTACTTCCATCTCATAACTTGAAAGCATGTTAGTTTCCGATTTCCATTTGTTGGTGTCTAAAGGCACCATTCTTGGTGCCTCCAATGTGCCATAGATGGTGTTTGTATCCTAGGGACATGAAAGTATAGACATTGGTACTCTCATAAGAAAATAAAGAGAACCCAATGAAAATGTGCTAACATTATTTATAGATAACTCACCTGAGGTTGTACGATTGTGTTTATAGTGTCGAGTATCCTATGAATAATATTATGTGTGTGAATGGTATCTGTCAATCACATGTTTATTACATTGGGAATAAACTAAGTCTAAATAATTGAAATTGTGCTTCAGCATGCACTTTAAAGGTTAAATAACGCAGCTGACAATGCACTCAGACGAGTAGGCCATCTAGATCATCTCTATTGCCGATGGTGTCCATCAATATTCTATGCTCTATATGAGGTAGCAAGTATCGTACATGTGACCTATTTTTGTGACTAAGTGTGTGGAACTTGATGTTTATACCAACTACTAGGTTGGTGAAGTGGTATACAATACCTCCTAGTCTATAATCCTGATATACATACCCACCCTTCCTTTTCTATTGTGCTGCAAGTGTCAAGTACTCCCCTTTTATAACCATCGAGTAAGGCAGGAATTCAATATTTTCATCATATGTAACAGGTTCGAGAATGGTTTGTTTACCCTCTAAGAAACATGCCAACCAATAGTCAGAACCCTATTCATTATTTTTTGGGGAAACCACTGCATATATTTGACCTGTGAAAGGAAATAGGTTGAGTTAACAATGCAATTTTTAAATAAAGTCTTGCATTTCTAATTTCTACATAAATTAAATTCTACTTAGGTCGAGTTAACACTACATAAATGAAATTTATAATTTAGGTAGTACTAATTTTCTTTTTTGTACCTGCTTGTATGAGATCCGATATGTGATCATAGTCTGTAGAAATATGTGTCTGGTCATCTTACAAATGGTCTATTTCCTTAACCCCGTTGAAATTGGTGCCGAGTGTCACTTGATCCCATGTATCAACTGTATTTGTATACTCACAATCATCTCATTCATCGATGGTATAGAAACTACAAAAGAAATCCTTCAATCTTGTCTAAATTTGTAGGGCCGAGTTGTCTGAGCTTCTAATTGAATGAATTTGTCGAGTTCCATGCACTGTGTTCACCTGATGTGTTTGGGATCGGTCCACATTTTTCACCTCCCAGAATATTCTCCGCACTAGGTGTTTCCTTGTTGCTTGTTCTCCCATGACAAATGCACACCATTTCACTATAGATGTAGCGTCTTGAAGGCGAGCACCTGCAAACTTCGTATCTTCCCTTCGAATGGAATTTTTTATGCATGCACCAACACCATCGTGCTCTCCTTTTCCATGACCAGTTTCAAAGTAGTTCCATACATGTGGAACCTTGTATTTTATGTGCAACAAACACAACGATTCAAATACATGTGCATTCTTGAACTATCTAGCACAACCATCTGACCAAATCAAATGACAATAAAATGGTATATCCATAGCTATCACATGATCATAGAATAATTTAAAGCAATGTTGCACGTAATGGATGTCATGGGTCCGATCGTCACTTATACACAAGTGACTTTATTTCAGTATCACACATTTCTCTTCATTACTATCTAGCCCATGTCAATACGTGATATCCACCATTATGCTCACCTGCTCTCAATGATAGTATTGACTTTGTATTTCATTTTGTGGTTGTAGGGTGTAATTTTCCATAAATTCAACCGCTGCTAGTATTGTTCCGAGAGGGAAGGTGTCCCCGCATATTATGAATTGCTCATATTGCCACCATTCCATATCGACATGTTGAATGTATTGTTGGATCTTTCGACGAAACTCTGAAATTAAATCACATACTTGCACCTGGTGTAAAAAAATAAATAGTGTTATAAAACAACCTAATAAGATGTACATGAATATTAATATGTCAATATTCAACAATTTACCTATGAAGTCACCAATTTAATATTCATTCTTTCTTCCCATCATGTAGCTGATGTGTCTCATACTGATAGTTCTGCTTCTCGACAATTGCATTCCCAAATGCTTGATATTCTCTCTCATGGATGAAACCAGACCATAATGATAGCCCACCACAATTGTTGCAATAAATCTCTACACATTGTTTTAAGTAATGTGTCTACCCATCTTGCCTCGGACACATTATGCTATGGATGAAATATCTGGATGACATTGGCGGTGTTGTACTTGAGCATTCCTGCACATGGTTAGGATGCAAAAAATGACGTATATGTTAAAATGTACGATAATATAGGTCAAACTCTATGTGGTATCTACAACAACAAGTGTTCCGGATGTTATTGATTCTAACATACCAAGGCTTGCATTTTTCAAAAGATCTTTTCCCGAGCCTTAGCTCTACGCAGGAAACTTTAAACATCTCGAATAGTTGAGTTTGTGTCATGTCAAGATAATGCTTAACATGAGATTCATTATTTCTAGAACCCCTACAATGTTTTAACACATCCTTTGTGTTGGAATAAGTCCTAGTGTTATCCTTACAAAACATGTGCACTAGGCCCTTCACTGCTTCGACTAACTTCATGTCTTTGTGGGGAAACCTACCACTAAATTTCCATAATGTTTCCATTTGTCCCTCTACATCAAGGTTGTATCTTCTTACTGAATATTTTTTAAGTGTCTTTGGATGTAAAGGAACAATTTCTGATGTGGATTTAAGTAAATGACGTTGTCTTGTGGATCTACATACAATTGATTTAGCCAATACACAACGAGCCACATTGCAGTCTTGTGAACAAGTTTTTTTACCAATCGATGTGAATGTAGAAGCAATAGATTTAACAATGTGATTACTTGATTCGATATTCTTCAATGTTATTATTCCTAACTTTTTTCTAACACTTGCCATATTTCTATATTTAAGCAAAGCTAAAAATAATTGGCATTTACCGACTTCGGATTTTTTTATCAAAATATTCTTTCATTATTTGAGAAAAATGACGAAGTATAGTGCGTTTAGCCACCTTACCTTCCACGGAAGCCAATTCCCTCTTGTCCACTTGTATGCGTTTAGGAGTTCACTTTCGTTGGATGCAAGATTTCTTGTCATTTGAAATGTTGGAGTGACGTTTACATCCACTACATGCTGACAACTTCGATTAGGAGGCTGAACCACCTAGCATGGTTGTTGTGGAGTCACATTTGCATCGTGAGGAACATAATTATTGAACTCTTCATAATATTGTCTGCATAATAACGGATCAAGAATATTATCTCTCGTATAACCAACTTGCTTTAATGTTGCATTATCTTTGTCAACCTCTACGTTAGGTACCTGATGAGCAGGAATGGGAAGTATTTGCTCATCCAATGAATGTCGATGATTTCTGGAATCTTTCCTCTTCTTTTCCTTTTTATTTTCAGCTTCTTCTGATGTAAGCACCTTCCTCGCTGACTTTCGGCCTCTATTACATACATTACCCTTTGAAATTCACACAAACTTGTACAAAACCAATGGATTTGTGTAAGAAATGATTAAATTTCAGGTTGGACAGTTTTCTGTGCACGAGTTCAAATGAATTATGTCTTTTTCTAAAGTAAACATGGCCCATGGACCACAGCCCAATCATTTTTATAAAACACATATCACATATGCGATATAATGCATGTCTATTTTATCGCATATGCGATATGAATACACTTATTTTTACTTAAAGGTCAGTTTCTATTACGTGATTGTTGAATCGCATATGCAATTTAGTGCATATCAAATATTAACATTTGATAACCTTATAATGGAACCCACACCCATGGTTAAGACCTCCATACCTATCCTTCGACCATGGTAGTGTCTTCATAAGTATCTCTTGTTTGGAAATATTCATAATGGTTCCTATATGAACATGGTCAATGCCTCCTGAATAATCTTCAATGCATAAAATAGTCTCATTGCACATATATCCCATATTAAGGATGAATATCTTAAAGGCCATGTGTAGTGCTTTAAGACTTGTTTATGTTACATCATTGTCCCATTACAATGGTTAAGACCCTGAGACCCATCCTTAGTGCATAAAACCTCATAATGACACCCATATCCCACTAAAGCCCAAATATTCCATCTATAAGGCATGTGTGTTGATTTAGGGACTTATTTTCTTCTCTTCCATGACTATAGTCAATGTCTAGAGAACCATACCTCCAATACAAAACCTTATAATGGCTCCCTTATCCCATTATAATACCATTTAGACTCCCAATATTCCATCTAGATAGTCTATGGGGTGGCTCATGGCCCAAAATTACATTGGTTAAGTGATGGGGGGGAAGTAAAAGGAGGAAGAAGAAGTTGTAGAGGTAATCATGGGAGGGAGGGATGGGTATGGGACATATATGAGGGGGATGAAGGGAGGAGAAATATAAGGGGAAGGAAGGGATGGGTATGGGAGATATATGAGGGGGGGTTTGAGGGAGGACAAATATAAAGGGAAGGGATTGGAAGGAGGGGAATAAATATAAGTGGGAGGGAGGGCCCTAGGGTCTTAGCCATTGTCAAGGGATGAAACCTCTACTTTAGGCCCTAAATGAAGCATCTAGGAATCTAGGACCACCAATAACACCTTAAACCACCATATGTTAGCTCTTGAGGCCATTCTTAGCTTTGTGTGTGGGAATTGACACCATAAGGTTGTTTTAATCACTAAGGATGGGTTTAGAGACCACCACACATGACCTCTATAGGGGGTCTTTGGCCTTAGATTAGGGATATGCCATTGGTTGGTGATTTTGTTTACAATAGTTATGAGTAAGATGTTGATAAGTTGAGCTTTTGTTCTTGAAGATAGTGAATTTATTATATAAATGATGTCGAAAGGGTGTTTTCAAAGAAATGGGGGTGAGTTGATTTTCATGTGACGGTTGTTCATCGATGTCTACAAATGTACGATCCATAGAATAGAACAAATCATCTAGTACCAGAAATATTCAAACAAGTGTGTGGCCATCAGTGTAATTAGTGTTTATATGTGTATTAAAGATTTTGACGGTTTTCAAGATTTAGTAATGAGATTTCACCCGTTTTCAATATTTAGTAATCAGTATTTATAGTAAGCCATTTGATACTCCATACAACATGTCCCCTCTGACATCACATCTATAAAATTTGAAAGACAAAGGCTTTTGTAGAGTCCACAGAGCTCGATGCTTTCTTCTTTCTTGATAGTAGTTGTCAATTTCAATTACTCATGGAACTTGTGTCAAGGATATTGATGTGTCAGCTCGTGTCATAGGAATCCATGAACATGAAAAAAAATTCAAATGACCATCCATGACCTATTGAAGTTACCCTTTCTTTCGTAATGGTACCAACACATCCACTATGTTAGGGCCCCAAGATCCATAACTATTGTAAAAAAATCACCGATCAATCGTATATCCCTAATTTAAGTCCAAATACCCCCTAGATAGGTCATGTGTTGTGGCTTGATACATTATTCTTTCCTCTGGATCCCTGGAAGCTTCCTTTAGTGTCTACCACCTGGGTTTCGTGATTGCTCAACCATGTCAAAGGTCTATAGACCCATCATTAGTGATTAAAACAACCTAATGGTGTCAATTCCCACACACAAAGCTAAGAATGGCCTCAAGAGGTTACATATAGTGGCTTAAGTTGTTATTGGTGGTCCTAGATGCCTAGAAGCTCCAGTTAGGGCCTAAAGTAGAGGTTTCATCCCTTGACAATGTATAAGATCCCAGGGCCCTCCCTCCCACCAATACCTTCCCTTTATATTTGTCCTCCCTCCATCTCCCCCTCACATATCTCCCCTAACCATCCCTCCCTTCCCCTTATATTTCTCGTCCCTTCATCCCCCCCATATATGTCCCCTACCCATCCGTCCCTCCCATGATTCCCTCTACACCTTCCTCTCCCTCCTTTGACTCCCCCCGTCTTAACCAATGTAATGTTGGGCCAGCCACCCCATAGACTGCCTGGATGGAATATTGGGTGTCTAAATGGTATTATAATGGGATAAAGGTGCCATTAATCTTTTTAACTCTTATACCAAATTAGTTAAGTGAAAACGCATATGCGATATGAATCACATATGCGTTATATCGCATATGCGATATGAATAAGCTATATCGCATATGCGATATGAATAAGCTATAACGCATATGCGTGTTTTAAAAATTTAAAAACTCGACGGGAATAAGGCTTGGCATTATGTTCGGAATTTGCTTCAAACTACTGAACCTATTGGCTAGGACAAAAAAACCAGGGCTGTTGCCTGTATTTTAGAATTCTATCGATATGCTCAGTTTCGATGGCGTGTTTTGCTTTGAGAAACACAATATTTTTTTATGAAAATTTAGAATATTGTAGAGTATGATCTTACAATTCTAAATATGTAATTTTTTCCTTCAAATGTATGTTTTAATTAATTATTATTATTTTTCTAAATGACACATGTTAGTTTTCGAAAATAGATACATCGATTGTTTTTTATATAACTTTTGATTGCCTTCACATTTGCCAATAAAACTATATGGTGCACTAGAAGAGAGAAATATCTACAATATTATATATAGAAATCAATAAATTCATTAATTTTTTCCTCTAAAGTGTTGTGCCCGCACAGAACGTTTTTCATTTTGAGCTTTTCTGACTTCAATAATTAATAATAAAAAATAATTCATGAAACAATATGAATAAATAGTGTTGCACTAGGCCCATATGTCATTTACATGTTTGCAAGATTTTATACAAAATTGACATCATTTACCTCATATATTGTTGCACCCACACAAACATATATGTTATGATGTGCTAAAATTTTGAAAACCCGATTTCACGGAAACTAATTTTAAACTCATTTAGACAAATTTTTTCTGCATAAATGTTTTATATTATGAAATTTGATTCATTTACCTATCTTTTTCCTTTTTACCTCATCTTCAAATACGTTAGAGAATTACCCCTAATTCTCACCTAAAGTCAGAGGTTCCATGTTTTTCCAGTATTATGTGGCATCTAAAGTGTCTTTAAAGGAGTCCATGATTTTGCATCAACCCATGACCAAGATTAAAACAAACTCTCATGAACTCCATAGTCAAACAGGGCGTTGGTCTATTCCTAAAACTCCATGGAAACAAAGGGTTTTCCATCCGTGTTAGTCTATGAACATTGAGGTGAAAATTAGCTTCTCCTAGAGTGCGTTGCTTACACCCACATTAGATTTGAGTTTCATAGTATTTGTTGCAATGCAAACCTTTATAACCTCCTAACTTTCCAAAACTATAGTGACCTTGGAAAGCTTATTGGTAAGATTTTGGAGCATAGGAACAAGATTTTTAAAGTAAACCAAGTATATCCTTCTTAAGGTCCGATAGACCAAAGTTGGTCTCAGTGAACGTTAACCATCATCATAATCATCAAACTTAGGTCCTTGCTTAATAAATAATAAATAATATTATTTGTCAAGCAAATAATTAAGTTCTTATGGAAGGTTATATATATATATATATATATATATATATATATATATATATAAAATTTAAAATTGAATTTATTTTACATAAAACATATTTTGAATGGTAAAACATATCTTACTTCTTTAGATGTAATTATGATTTTATTGTAAATATATTATTTTTAATAATAAAATAAATTGTATTAAAGCTTGGTGGATTAGTTCAAATGATCGAATGTTGTAAGTTGCGAGTAAAATGTATCTCAATCAAATCCTTCGATATGCAACCTTTTAAAAAGTTTGTGAGCCACTATATAAAAAAAAATTATTAAAATAAAATAAATACAATAATATTGAAAAACCTTTGTATAATTTTCAAATTAATATATAAAAAAACATAATCACTATGCATGCATGTGAGATAGCTTCAGGGATGATTTTAAGGAACCATACTTATTTAAAAGTGTATAAATGTTGGCGAATATAACCAGTTCTTAAAATGCCAACTATAAAATGATTGGCGATATTTTTCAAAAAATATTTTAATTTCCAAGGATTTTATATCGTTTATATAACAATTTGGCAATTTTCAGGGTGAAAAAAGTTTACCCCATCAAAATTGGGCAAAAGAAGGCTTCCAAAAATGCAAAATGGCGAATCTTTTTTGGGAGAAAACCATGGAAAAATAGCCCACTCGGCTAAAATTCATCCCTAAAATTATCCCTGCATAGCTTAGCATCCAATAATGAAAATACCAATTAAATTAGATTTCCATTATAAAATTACTACAGAAAGTAAATCCACATAAACATTCTAACATAGACATTCTAAAAGATGAGATGAGCATCGAAATGATTTAAAGATGAGATGAGCATCGACGTTATTTAACACCTGGATGATAATAAAAAAAAAATATTACTCTTAAAAAACAAGAACAAAGATAAAAATAACTTACAGAATTCATGCATTTCTCATTTCTAAGTTCGAGCAACTTCTCTTATACTATTTCCCCATGAGTGGACCCGTTTTCATAACTATATACTCGAGTCCCTAATAACATGAGAAGTTTGGGAATCACCCTCCCTTTAAATGTTTTAAACATAATCCATTTTGGGAAGTCTCTTTTAAGTGTGTTGCTGATTTTGAAATGTTTTGAAAGTCATCCATTTTCGAGAAGTCTCTCCAAGTGTTGTGAAATGTTTTGAAAATCATCCATTTTTTGAGAGGTCTCTCCAAGTATTTTGATGTTTTTGAGAACCATCGATTTTTGGGTAGTCTTGTAATCCTATAGTTTAGAGAAAAAGTAAATAAGGGCATAAGGGTGGCTTGTGAGTAATTTAAACAAATTGAAATTGGATTATTTTTATTGGCTTATAAAATTTATGCTTCATGTTGCTATTTTTACAGAGGTGACCTTTATACATAAAATATAAAAAATGTAGTGAAGAAAATTGTACTTAGTAGCACCAATTTTTCATGAGATGTTTATGAGTGTCGAATGAGATAAGAATGAATATGTTTGATCTTCATCTTTTGTGTTTCTTAGATGGACAGAGCACATATAATAGAACTTGCCCCATCATTTGGATCATTAAAATTTTAATAGGTTTCTTATATTAGTGATGTTGACCTTTGTTTGGCCTATTGCCTATCGATTTTCAACCCATTTATACATTGCAGTACATTGAAATACTTGAAGTTGTAAAGTCCACTATGAATAATAATGTAAGCCTCTATAATCTTGTTCTTGTTGTTGTCAAATTTGTATACGATGATTAATAACCACCGTATGTCAATTAGCACTAATATATGGCACGCGATATTTGGCCATCAACACTACTTTGTAATCTAGTTTATAATTTCATTAAATTAGAAAAAGGAAACTATAATAATATTTCTACACCTTATTTTCAAGTTTTCTTTTCTTCGAAAAAAATATTTATATTCTCAATTTTATTTTCTTCGAAAAAATATTTATATTCTAAAGATGAGAATATACATATGGGATGTCCTTTTAGGACTAATAAAAAAAAGTAAGCCTGTTTAAAAAACTGACTATGTCTAAGTAAACCTAACCATAGTACCATAATTGCAGTCCTTCGACTCTATCTAAATCAAGAAAACAATTTACAAACTTTCAAAACCTATGACCTCCTACCCGAAGGATCCAAATCATCCATTATAACCAAAACATTGATGTAGAGGGAAAAAGCACTCTCAAATACTTTACCTCCAAAAACATAAATTCCATAGACTCTCTCTCTTAGACTCTCTCTCTTAGCTACGTACGAACTCGTAGAAAGAAAAGGAGCCATCAGTGAGTGAGGGAGATTGTTTTGACAATTCGTCTACTTTTGGATTTAGTTCTCTAAAAATATTGTCAAAGGACAACCTCATTCAAATCTTGAATACTTATTCATATCTGTTGTAAAAGAGATTGAAGTCGCACTACCTCCACCCTCTTATCCATTGGATCAATTGATTATAACCTTTTTTTCACCCATGACCTATAAATTTTTAATTCCTTGTTGATCAGTGAAGTGTAGCTGCGTTCAAATGGACATGAATTCATCTCTCATATTAGTGCCTCGACCCATTGCATGTCTCACCTGGAAAAAGAAGGAATTAAGGTGTAAAACCATCCTAATCCTTGTTTTAGGGTGTCCTTTGCTAGCTCAATCAAATAATCCCAAGGGAAGTCGAAATCCAACAAAGGCATAGTAGGTATTAGAGTCTCTTTCTTCTTTGGATCATGTTTAAGTTCTTGAGTGAGCATTTCCACCAAACTAGCCACCACCTCCATAGGAACATACTTATCCTTAAAAAAAACAAAAATTTCGAACCCACATATAAAGGAAATAAAGTGACAAAAATATAGCCAAAGATGACAACCAATACATTGATCAACCATTCCTTAACACACTCCTCTATAGTTATCTTCTTCCCACACAAACTCAAAACTTAAATTAACTAAATTGCAAAACAAATTTAAATAAATGTATATCAAATTTCAAATCAAAATTCCATTATTATCAAATCTAAGAATTTTCACATATTCTTATATTTTTCTTTATATCAAATCAAAATCAAACTTCAATAAATTGCAAAACAAATTTATATAAATGTATATTAAATTTTAATTTAAAATTCCATTCTTATCAAATCTCATAAATTTCACGTATTCTTATCTTCCTCTCTATATATAATCAAAATCAAACTTTAATAAATACATCAGAGAAATTCAACACATTAATGACTTATCACCTATTTATTTATCTTTATTTAAAAGTTACTACTTCTGATAATATTTAAATATATATATATATATATATTAACAAAGGTTTCTCAAAAGTTTTTTTTCCAATTCTAATGTATGTTAGAAAGTGTACTCTTTAAGTAAATAAAAAATATATTTCATTCCAAAACAAAACTCTTTGAAATAATTTATTCAAAAAAACATACCTAGAGATGTATAATGTCGTGGTACAAGTTTATAATTCCTTGAAACCCATCTTAACAATGGATCAAATCTCTTGAGGTGTAACTTTTACTCAAGTTCGGAACTAAGGTTTGCACCTCAAGGGATTTGATCTATCTCGGCCCTTAGTAGATCCAAGTTAAGATGGATCTATACTGGTATAAATAATTGGAACTAATCTTACCCACATAGTTGCCCCACTTTTCCAAATTTCCATGCAGACCCAAATCTACCATTGACTTCCAACAATGTCTTTCCAAACTTGCCATGGTACTTCCCTTTTGCATCCCAAAGATAGAACATTCCTCGACCATGAAGATGATCCAACATACCTATCAATAATGTGTAATCATCATTTGCACCTACCTAAGGGTCATCTCCTGTCCTATCTTGTTTCTCATTTTCTATCCTTCAAATATACCAATTGTTGATCAGAGGAAAGGCTTCTAAAAATGATTTCCATCTATGGATATTTTTTTGGATCGACTTCCTTTTGAGTTTGAACTACTCCTCCACCAAAATACCACCCATATATTTTGAGATCGTCACTTGACCCTCTAAAGCTTTGTGATATGTGCGTCTCAAAACATTTTTTTCCGAATAGGTAAATATTTTTGATACCCCAATCACCTCGACTCTTCAGTTGAGCAATGCATGATCACTCAACCAAGGGAAGGCCATTATATTTCTTGTTTCTAGGCCAAAAAAATTGAAAACATCTCTTTTTAATTTTCGTTAAGATTCCTTTTGGGATCTTATCTCTTGAATTCAAATAAATTGGAATTCTCTCAATGATGGACTTCAATAGAACCAATCACTCCTCTCTAGAAAGAAATATATGGGCCAATAATGAAATGCGGCCTTTGGTTTTCTTATATAAGAAAATCTAGTGGTTGAAACCATAATCATTAGGTTTCAAGTAAAACCCTAGGCCTTCACATAAATATTTCTGCATAAAAGGAAGGGACCTGTCCAAGTGAATATACATATTCTTTTTAGGACAGTTGTAAAGAAAACAAGACTTTACCATATTAATTTTCATACCTGTAGCCCAAAAATAGAAAAAACATTTTTAAAGTTTAGGAACTCCTAGATAGAACCTTCACCAAATATAAGAACATCATTGACAAAGAGGAGATGATAAATTACATTAGACAGGGTTGGGTTATTTTTATTTCTTTCATCTCTCCATGTCTTCTTGCACCCTCTATAGACTTGCTAAGCCATTTAGCCACAAAATGAGAAAGTAATGGGGATAACGTTGACCCCTATCAAACCCTGTGAGGCTATGAATAAGTTAGAGTGAGATCTATTAATAAGGACCGCAAAGAAGGAAGACTAAACATAACCCATAATCCAATTAGCCGAGGAAAGACTCAAACTCATTTGAGTCTTCTTATTCGCAATTTGTCAAAATTTCTGTAAATGTAAATTAACATCAAAATTGTTATTTCTACACGTACGAATAATGATATTAATTCTTCACATTACATATATGAATTATTTTTATTAAATTTATATGTTTATTTATATTTATGATTAATAGTAACTTTACTAGCTATTTTAATGCCAATAACCTTACAAACTATCAATAAAGTCCAAAAAATAAATGCTCATGAACGTTGATTTGATAAATGAGAATGTAAAGTTGCAAAAAATAATAATAATCATAATCACATGCTCATAAATATGATTTGATAAATGATAATGTAAAGTTGTTGATGTTAATTCTAATCTATTAATTTCATAAATAAGTTTGGTTGATAAATATTGTAAGTTTGGTTGATAAATATTGTTAGGTTCGTTATTGGGAAATATGTAGAAATTCACACATAATCATAAGAATAGGTGTCAAATCACATTTATTCTCATTCATTAAATGTGTATTTATTCAAATGATAATGTCCTTTAGTTTTATTTTCTAAGTGGACTCTTGGACTTTTGGGTGACTTTTAATCTCTGTTGCAAGTTCATATTCCTCACACGGAGGTTTGGACTCCAACAAATCCTCCCTTGATCCAAAGGGTGTATATGAGTCCAAGAAAAAAAGAACGATGAATAACTAGAAGTGCACAACTACCACTTGCTGAAAATTTCCATCTTGACAATCCAAATTGCCAAGCAAGATATCTAAAATCTTGCATTTAATGAATACAAGTGCTCTCTAAAGAGGTGGTTTTGACTGAACACCAACCAAAGGGGATAGAAAAATCTAGATTATTCCACTATGTGTGTGGTTTAAGGCTGACCACAAAGTATCGAACATAGCACAAAGGCTTAGAGGTTCTATTTGGAACTTGGAATGAAGGCTCGGAGTTTCTCTAGCAAAAGAAAGATGAGGGTGAATTCTTATACTAAATTGGTGGTTTTAAGCTGACTATAAACCAAGTGGAGAGATGAAAACGTAGCTCTTAACATGACAACTTGTTCCGGTTCACCTGATCTCACTTGTTTGTTTCTAACTGTCTTCATTCCCCTCATGTCAAGAACAATGTGAAGATATGAGAGTCTCATGGTGTCAATACTAGACACAAAACACATGAGTACTCCGGGGCATGGTTCTCTTTTGTCTATGCAGCTACATCACTAAATCTAGCCTGTAAAATTGGTCGTGGCTCAGGCTCGTTTTATCTAGCTTACTTGACGAAGGCAATGGCTTCTTGTTATCAGAAGGAGGATTCAAAACTTGAAGCCTAACATCGTGTTCCCCCTTGTTATGTACGGAGTAAGAAGCGATACAATATTCTATTGTAAGCTTCAGTCTTGCATATTTCTTCATCTTCACACACCGATATGAAGAATGGTTATGCTTCCCACAATGTTGACAAGGATGAAGATCAAAACGCTAATCTTTGATATCGCCAACTCTATCACAATGTTGGCATATGAAAATCTGAACATCTTTTGCCATTATTTCATTGCTTTCTGGTAGCTTATAGGAATCATATTCAACTTCAAATAAAGGATTGTTCTAAACAAACACTAGTTCAAAATGTTGATTCTTATTTTGTACATTTCAAATCTTGTAGATGTTTGATAATAGTTTAGAGTACATATTTTCTGATTGTGATTGAGTCATCTACAGCTGTGAGTATTAGAGTGTTCGACAACTCTAATGTTTCTCCAATTTTTGACATTATGAGGACTTTGTGAGGCCTCCTTGTGTAGGAAGGACCAAGTACAAATGAATATATCAAACCGAGGTATTTTTGCAACTCTGCCCTTTACAAATAAGACTCAATAGATTCAAATTTAAAAGGTGAGGGGTGTTGTTCTTAGCAAAAAATGCACCCACATACAACATGTAATGCAACTCTTCTTCAGTTTTGGTACTATACAAAAACACACATGCAAGTACCAAATAAATATGCACTAGAACTTACAAAAAACACCATTTTGAAAGTTATACTCATAATTATTGAATTCAAGAAACTACTATATCTTAGATGATGATATGCATCTGCAATATTCTTCTTTTGGAGAATGTATAGCAACACACAACAAATTTGCTTGACTCCAAACCAGATTCAAATCTCCTCTTGAAGCTCAAATTAGCTGCGAATTTCACAATGAAAGTCTTCAACCAAACAAAATGTAGAAGTCTTCAAGATTTCAAAATATGTTGCTACATATCAGTAGCATCATTTTTATTTTGTGGATTCAATGCATAGTACCAGAGAGTAATTTCTATTGACAAACCTTTTGTTTCCACTATTCGAATGTTGGAGCTCATCCAACAAATTATCTTATGTAAACACCTTCAACCAATACTGTAGGTGCAATAAAATAGGCTACAATGTACAATCTTTTCAATTAATCAATGCAACAGAGAAGGACAAATATGTATAGGTAGCACATTCATAGAGACAACAATCGGATGTCCAAGCATACATGGCTCTCCATACAATTGATAATAGTTCTGAACTCTCATGTATAACAATAATAAATCAATGGACTTTGTTGAACATCCTTTGTGTTATCATTGATGTCAACGAATAAAATGTTGAACCTTTGTGTGGTCATTGATATCAAAGGTGAATAAAGTGCATAAAAAATTCCTCACACAAAGCTAGTTTGAAGAAAAACATAGAGAAAAATGTGGAAGTCTAGAAAGTCCAAAGATCCCACTATGACATGGGCCATATGTCTGCATATAACAACCTTTAATAAGAAACTAGAACAAGAATATGAAAGACAAGGATGTGCACAAATACTATTATGGTACAGGACTTATGTAAGAAGTTAGAAGAAGAATATGAAAGTCAAAGATATAGAATTATGTCTGAACATCCCATAAAGAAAATGGCATATGTACGCTAAACCCTACAAAGTTGAATTGCAAAAAGTGGCACACCAACGTAAAAGATCACTTAATCAAGAAGTAAACAAGATGGAGCGTTATTCAAGTAAACAGATTTTCAACAAATAGAAACATATCTTGAAATAAGAGGAGTATAAATAGGAAAGAGATGAGTGTGTTGAGGTAAGCTTATGTTGCAAAGAATAGAAGATAATTTGTTTAGGCGAGATTCTTAATTCATGGGGTATCAATGGCTCATTTATCATAGAAGAATCACATATATAATAGGGTCGAATTGTGTAGATAAGAAGAGGATAAATAGAAAGAAGAGCATAAATTAGAAGGATACCCTGATCTAGGATGTGTGAAGATTTTACTTAGTAAATGATTTAGAATACAAAACCATAGAAGTGACTGAGTAGAAGGGAAATTTAGAAAACTAGACAACAAAGAAAGGAAGATAACAGATTTTGGAAGGAACTTAGTGTTCGTAGATATCTAAAGATTATGTGATACTGAGAGTTTGGACAAATCATTGTTGCACATTGCAGATAATGAAATTGGTTATTATTTATGTAGATAATCAAAGACAAGATGAAGAATAAAAGAACTATAACAATTGGAATTCAAATATAAGGTAAAGTTTGTATTTCATTTATTTGATGCACACTTATTCTTTATAAGGGAGGTAGGAAGGGGAAAGGATCAGGAAATTGTAGCTTCCTTCCAGTGGATGCTGGTAAAAATTATGAGGGAGGAAGGATAAGCAAAGGAAAAGGGATTTAGATCTTTCGTCTAGTGGTAGTTAGTAAAACAATTAGGGAGTTGGTGCTTCCTTATAGTGGAAAATGGTAAGACAAATAAGGGGTTGGAGTTGGTAAATACAATTGGTATTTGGTTCTTTCATTCATTTACAGCTGAGGAAACCATTCAGAGATCACAATATTCCACAAGTTGGTGCCTCATTACTACAAGTCAGAGCTTGTGCAAATAGATAGACATCTATTTAGGATGGTTTCTGAAGTTTGTGAGTTGTTGCTTGCGCAAATTAAAGTCTTTATAGGTCTGTGCCAGTAATCAGTACACTTATGCTTGTGGGTAAGGTTTTTGCCTGGATGAGTTGGTGCTCATGATTAGATATTGTTTTCTATGACTAATGTAATAATTATTTTTAGATATAGACATGCATATATAATTATTCTTCAGGTCTTTGTGTGCAAATTTATATATTATGGTTTCAGTTAAAAAGTTTTTAAGTGATGAGAATTTGTTAAAATGAAAAATTGTTGAAATATGAGCTATGTATTGATTCACCCCCCTCTCATTATATAAGATAAATACAACAGACTTAAGAGTCCCTTAATTATTATCGATTTGGGGCTCTATAAATGCTACCAATATTCTTATCTAGTCAAATGAGCAATCATGCATTTTAGAGTATATGTGATGAGTCGAGAAAATGTCACAACAATGACACTTAAATCGTACCCTTTGTAGGCTTTAACTAACTCTTCATGTATGCCCAAACTGAAAAGGCATGATACTCTTTAATCAAATTAACTGTGGAAACTATGAGTTTCCGGATTATTATTATTTAGGCATCATATTCTCGCTTTGCATCTTATCATGTAAGTTCTCAAAGATGCTTGAAATAATATCTCAAAGACGAGGCACCCATAAAGATAAAAACAATACCAACAAAAAGAAGAAAACTAATCTAGGTGACCAGGAGCATGTTGGAAGACAATAGTTCGATTGAATGATTCGAGCAATGTTATGGCGGAAGCATATGAATAATAAGCAAAGTAGGAAATACACTACACAGACATAAAGTATACACCCAAAGAAAAAATGTAAGAATTCGAACCAATTTATGTTGTTCTATTATTGCTCTATTACTTGATTGTATATTATAATAGTGTGCGTGCTTATGTAGAGTGCTGAGAAGCTTGGGTGACTACCCGTTACATTCAGTTACAGAGAAGTTAGAATGGTTCAAAATTGCAACCGTTACATGTGACTGGAAGACAGAGAGATAATTTGTCATAGTTATGTCGTGATGTTGGAGTCGATGATGCATGTTGGGAAGCTAAACCTATCGAAATTGTGTGGAGGTTCATACTTGTCGAAGTCAATGTTGAACCTATAGAAGTTGACATACATGCCAACTATTGGGTGGATCATTCCTCCTTCCTTAAGAAACAATGGTCCCCATTGTTTACTTGTGCAGATCAGGAAAATTGTTAGTGATTTTAGTAGCAGAGTACCACTTTCCTTGTGCTAGGAGTTGTCCAGCAATATCCACTTGAAATAATGGAATTGCATTTGTCCTATATGGAATATGCATCGTCCCATGATGGTGTCACAAGGAAGAGGCACCTGAACATTTGGATGGATGTCTTCGGGTTCTATTGTTTGCAAGTCATTCTGTTCCAACAATGGTGCATGGTAAGGTCGAATTAGATCCACATTAAACATTGGATGCAGACCCAAGCATGAAGGAGTGTCGAGTTGGAAAGTGTTTTCTCCAATCTACTAAAGATATTGTACATGACAAATAGCAAAGGTTTTATATTTCTATATGGACTAGTGAAGCACTCCTTCTTTAGATGTAACCAGACCTGATCCACGATTTGAAATGAATGAGTATGATGTTATTAGTTTCGGGCCTTAGCTTTTGTATTAGCTCATTGCAACATTTGATGTGCTTTCTTCTGAATGTTGTAGATTTTATCTCAAAACTTCAATGCTTTTTAAACTTCTCGTTGGGAAGAGTCGATTTCATTTGACTGTGTTGATGAACTGATCAAGTTGATGGGAACTGAGGGTTGAAATCCATAATAGATCTCGAATGGAATATTTCCCATAGAGATGTGTTGAGAATGATTGTAACTATGTTGTATGTATGGGAGACTTTCATCCCATGTCTGACAATGCTTGTTGTTATACATGTGAAGAAGTTGCACTAGCAAGCGATTCACAACTTTTTTATGTTCGTCTATCTGAGGATGGAAAGCTGTTGACAATGAAAGTCTTACATCAAGCTTCTCCAAAGAGAATTCCAAAAGATGTTAAAAAATATAGCATCTTTTCCAGAAAATATGGTCGTTGGATGGCCATAGTGTTTCCAAACATATTCGAAGAAGAGATGAGCAGTTTGTTGTGCTATCATGGTATTCTTGCATGGAATGCGAATAGCCATCTTGGAGAATCTGCCGACTACTAATAAAATCACATCATGCTGATGTTTGGTAGTAGGATATCCCATCAGGTAGTCCATATAAATAGATTCCCATGGTCGACTAGGAACCGACAAAGGAATGTAAATTCTGTGTTCTCAGTTCGAGGGTTTAGCAATGGAACAAACCACACATGATCGAATGTTCCTGTTGACGTCAAATTTAAGTGAAGGCCAGTAGAAATACTCTTAGAGGATAACATGAGTCTTTTATACTCCAAAATTTCCTACATTATTGTTGTAGTGCGCATCCGAAATGATTTGATGTTGATGCTCACCGGTCGGTACACAAATTTGTCCAAGCTTGTATTGAAAGGAATTTTTCAAAAAGTAGTCGCTAGTAGACAATGTGTCGATCTGAAGCTGTCTATAAATTGTGGCAAAGTAGGAGTCTACCAAATACAGTTGTGACCAAGTAGTGGTGTCCTAACCCTGCATACTCATCATTGTAGAAAGTAGAGGAATGGGTGGTTGACTGAGACAATTGGTTGCGACACTGGATTTACCTTTTTGATACTTAATTACCGACTGAAATCGTTGCAGGTAATTAATCCACTTGAGTTGTCGAGTTGTTTGTAACTTTTACTGGGATGAGGTGAACTGTAAGGGCTTGTGGTTAGTAAGGATGATCGTTTCCTTCCTAAGGATGTAATGTCACCATTTCTTAAGGGCTTCCACAAAGTCATACAATTATTTTTCATGCGTCCAATACCTTCTAACACTGTTGTTGAAAGTTTCAGAATGAAAAGCGACTGGGTTACCAGATTGAGTGATCACTCCTTCTACATCATAGTTTGATGTGCCCATCTCAATCTCAAAAGGCTTATGCAGATCAAGTAACACAACTACTGGTGCAGTACAAAGCTTGTTTATGAGTTTTGCAAAATCTTGTTGTTGTGTTGGTGTCCATTTGAAGAAAGTTTTCCGATTTCTCTTAGTCAACTGATTCAAATTCAAGGCTATGTGGCTGAAGCCGAGTATGAACCGTTGATAAAAATTCGCAAAACCAATAAAACTTCTTAGTTCATGAATATTTTGAGGAATGGTCCAATATTTAAGTATATGTACTTTTTCTAGGTCGACGTGAATGGCTGCAGAGTCAATTACATACCCCAAATATTTGATGGTGTTCATTGCAAATGATCATTTTTCCATGTTAAGATATAGTCGATGTTGTTGGAAAGTGTCGAAGTTGTCTGACATGTTCTTCCTGTGATTGACTAAAAATCAAGATATCATTGAGCTAGACAATGTTACACTTTCTGATGAAAGGTCATAAACAGTCATCCATATAGCATATGAAGGTCGTAGAAGGTCATCCATATAGCGCATGAAGGTCATAGGTGCATTGGTTAAGCCGAAAGGCATGAGTAGCCATTCAAACATTCATTCCTTGCTCTTAAAAGTCGTTTTCCATACATTGGTGGACTCAATAAGAATTTGATGTTATCTTGACTTGAGTTTGAGCTTAGTAAATAATTTAGCACCTTTCAAATAGTCGATGAGTTCATCTATCCTTAGAAGAGGGTATCTATTCTTTACCAAAATTTTCATGAGAGCCCAATAGTCGATGCACATGCACCAAGTTCCATCTTTCTTTGGTATGACGATGACTAGACTTCCATAAGGAAAGGAGTTAGTTCGTATGTGACCTTTGTTGATCAAATCGTGGATTTGTCTACGAATCTCTTCATTCTCCATAATGGATCTTCTGTAAATAGATGCGTTAGGTAATGTAGAACCAGGAACAAGTTGAATGGATTGTTTTACTAGGAAATATAGATGTACTCTATTTGGCTCTTGAAATATGTTATGTTATTCCTCAAGAATGTGGTCAAACTGTTTTTATTGTTGGGAGTTGCATTGTTCTATGAGTCGACTGGTTGCTAAAGTATTCCTGGAATGCTTAGTCTTTATCATGATCAACGCAAACTTCTGAGCATGGTTGATAAGCTTCTTTGTTTGTTTGGCAGATATCATTGCAACTGTTGGTGTAGTTCATAGCTCTTATATGCCATACCACTGATTCTGAATTTTGACAATCACCTTCTAAGGCTGTGATTGATAACTTCCATGTCAATCCCATAGGTAAGGTTTCCCAAATAGTGCATCAGCTATGAAAATGGATGCCATGTCACAAAGTACTTCATCTTCAAAATGCTTAATGAAGTAGGTGAGTCTACATTGTCGGGTGATTCTTAGTTCCTGCACATCCTTCAGCTAACCGATATTATAAGGCCGAGGATGTGGAGTAGTGACAAGACCAAGTTTCTTCATGATATCTTCAAAAAAAAAATTCTTATGGATACCATTGTCCACAATCAAATGTAATGGATTGTTTTGAACCCGTATTTGTGTATGGAACAAGCGTTCTCGTTCCTCCGTATCGAAGAAATTCAAGGATATCGGAGTGGTCGATGTCCATGTCAAAAGGGTCGATGTTTTTGGGTTTGATTCTACCAGTATTTTGTTGGACAAGTCGGATGTTGACAATTTTTCCAAAAAATTATCTCTAGCCTTGCATTTTGACGTATCATGCCATGATGAATTGTGATAATCACACAATTTCCCGACTGGGAATTTCTTGCAATGTTGCCTTTTTGTCCTTTTGAGAGTGCTTCTTGTGATAATTTGTCTTTGGCAGAGTCGGTTGAAAAGGGTGTCTTGATTTGTCGAAATCGGCTGGTGACTTCTTGTCGGATGTTTGACCTGTCGGTTTGGTCACGAAACGTGCTTTTCCTTTGTTTGGCTTCAATATTTCTCACATAATGGAATGCATCTGCAAGTGTATTGATATTCATAAATTCTATTTCTTATTGAATGTACAGGGATAACCCGTTGGCATACTTCAGGACAAGCAATTTCTATTCTTCTTGGACGCCAAGTCTGGTCATGAATCGATAGAACTCGTCGGTGTAACTCTGCACGGATTGGTCTTTCCATTGCATAGGCTGCTGTCACTTCTTATATTGTTGTTCAATGTATTTGGCTAGGTAGAACTCCTTTTGGGCTTACACGAAAAATTTCTCCCGTGTGTCTATGGGGTCTCCTTCTCACTCCATCTTTGTCGATAGATTCTCCCACCAGTAATGCACATAGGTTGACATATTGAAGGATGCAATGATGATCTTTTTAGCTTTAGAGAGTTGATTCACAGAGTAATAAGATTCCATTTGTTGTACCCAATTTTCTACGAATTCCGCATCATTCTTTCCTTCTAGATTTAGTATGTCCAGATTCATTTGCACTTTTAATGAACTCATTTTGTCGGAGTTGGATCTTGTCGAGGATCCTCTAGATGTCAAAACAAATCGTGTGAGAATCTCATTGAACTGGGCGAACATTTTCGTTCATTGTCAAGCCAGTTCCTTCTCTATGAGTTGCCATGTCTCGTCAGTTGCATGTCTATTGTTTGTTTCTTCGACCATCTTCTATGAAGTTGAAGGTAGTGTCTCCTTGAATTGTTGAGTTTGCGAGCGTGTTTGAACATGCATAAGTTAGGTAACTTTGATAGAAGTGTCTACACAACTTAAGCTCTGAGTATGCTCTGATACCAGTGATTCGGGTTCCCAGGCGCATGTCGGAGGACAACAGTTCGATTGAATTAAACGAGCATTGTTATGGCGAAAGGATATGAATAATAAGCAAAGCAGGAAATACACTACAGAAACAGAAAGTATATACCCATAGAAAAAATGCAAGAATTAAAATCAATCTCTGTTGTTCTATTACTTGCTTGTATATTAGAATAGTGTGATGCTTATATAGAGTGCTAACACACTTGGATGACTACCTATTACGTTCAGTTACAAAGAAGTTAGAATGGTTCGAAAGTGCAACCGTTACAAATGATTGGAAGACAGAGAGACAATCTGTCGTAGTCGTGTCGAGATGATAGAGTCAACGATGCATGTCGAGAATCTAAACCTGTCAAGGTTGTGTCAAGGTTTGGACTTGTTGAATTCGTTGCTGAACCTGTTGAATTTGAAAAACATGCCAACTGTTGGGTGGATCACAAACCATGTAAACAATTTGTTAAAAATAAGAGAAAGAAAACTTAAGAAAATATCTTTGCTTTTCCACAACATTTCACATAAATATCAATCGTCATATATAGAGATTACAATTCCCAACCACAAAAGAAGTGCAAATTTCAGATGGGTTACCACTAATCCTTCATGAGATGAATAGAAGCGTCACATAGTTTTTCATAGCTGGAGTATCCTCTCTCCAAGAAATCTTTAACACAACTCTTTAACATGAAGGTGTGAAACCCCATAATTTAAAACATGGAAATGCAGTCTACATGCAAGTCAAAGCTCATGTTGCAGTTTCAAGCTTCATATTATTTAAACAATTGGATATTCAGTTCCAAGTTTTCTATGCATCTTCCACAATAGCTAGTTCACTAAGTGGATGAACAAAAATAGAGAGGTGTTCAACATTGGTGAACTGAGTCATAGTCCATGCACAAAGAGAAGAGGAAAAATTACTTATGCACATCACAACTTTCAAAATGACGTGAGGCAATTTTCAATATTGGCACATCATGGATGGAGAGAACCTTCCCAAGGGAATTTTGTAGCTCTCAAGACTTGGTTGGATACATGCTTTGTTTTGGCTACAAACTCTACTCTAGTCGACAAGATGGCACCCGTGACAATATTTAATTGTTCCTCGTGGATACCCATTTACATAGGCTTCAGCATTGATGGATCATTATTACTTGCATCTAGGTACTGTTGAGGAGACTCCATCAACTCCATACGAACTCTAGGTTTTACGAGAAGCGAGTTGCATTTAGGTAATGTGGAGTATACTCCATCAACTCCATACGAACCCTAGGTTTTACGAGAAACAATTTTAGAAAGTGGAACATGGAAAGCCATTCCATTTACTTTTCAATTTAATTCTGGAAGAACCTTTCCAATAAACAATTGAGCTCGGAATAATAATTTGTCCAACAAATTTGCGTTGTGTTAAAGAGAGAGATCCCACGCAAGGAAACAATCTCTGACACACTACTGACAAACTAGTAGATAGAACATGCACTCTAATCCTTTATTGGGAAAATGTACAAAGAGACTTTTACCAACAAATATTCTGAATAAAGGGCAACAAGTATAGTGGTTTGCAAACTTTTCTTATTCCAAGTTTGAAATTGCATAATATTCTAAAGCATATAAGGTGGCTCTTGATAAAAACCTAAGAAAACTCCGCTCAATGGATGAGCAGGTCGACAGAGAGAGCATTCACTCCACCCAATTGCAGCTTACTGCAATTCATCTATGTTTGTTCTATACGCACAGGTGATGTAAAGTAAATCGGGTCCAAGCAGAAGGAGTTGTCTAATATGCAAGGTAACGTCTACGCATAGTTGGTATGGATAATCATTAGGGTTTGCGCAATGCCACTGTTTGATATTTTTTATGCATTTCTGCATGTTGCCAGATTGATTCCTTTGCTAGAGATCTCGTTGCAAACACATTATTTTTGTGACCATTAATAATGTCCATTCCTTCCACTGCTTTCTGTGTTAAAATATCATTAATCTCTCATTATCCTCTGCATACTTTCCCTCTATAATACTCTGGAAAGAGAAAGGACGGTCCACTCTTCCGCCCGCAATCCCTGGAATATAGCCACGATAATGTTTCAACGCAGATGTCCAATGTCCAATGTCCAACATATGTATGAACTCTTGCACATGGAGCTATCATGGAATCCCCATCTCATAGACCAACTCGCAATATACTAGGCCTAAGAACAATCAGCACTAGTGAGAAGGAGGAGAGGGATCACATCAGGTGAGAGAAAGGACACTTCATGAGAAAATGTTGCACTATGTACCGAGTGTTGGAAATATTAATCACTGGCTGATCCAAATAGAATATCAGCCAACTCTGCAAGAGTCTATAGCAGGTCATTCTCTGTTAAACGGTCTGACATGATGAAGAGTTCAAATAGGTAGAAGTTTTTATAGAGATACAAACATACATACAAAGAGAAAAGAGAAATGTGGAGAAGAAGAAAGGAAAAACTAAGTGAATAGTTTGAAGCTCAAGCTTCTGTTTTTTATGAAAGTGTTAAGAGCGGAAGCTCTGTAAAAGGTGAAACAACTTGGTAAATTTCCAAGTTTGTATTTATGGCTATAGTTCTTTGTTATGCTCTAAGAGTAAATATAAATTGATAGTTTATGGTTTAATGCAAATTTATTTAGCCACACATCTTCTAATCTGAGTGAATGTTGTTTACATTTATCCTTTAATGAAAAACATAAAGAATACATAATTATTTTACCCTGTAAAAGTTCTAGTTTTTATCCACAAAATGTTTGACACAAGTCTTATTTAATATTTGGTTATATAATATTGTGAGTGAGTAACAATATAGTTGTGTCCCAGTTTATCCCAAGTTACCATTGGTGAAAAGTGTTTTTCATATCCTAAGTCTTTAGACTAAGAAATATCTTCTTATAAAGTTAGACCAAAAGCTGTTTTGTCTAAGTGAAAGTTGGTGGCAACCTAAATCCTGTGGTAGTAAAAGTGGGTAGAAAGTAAAGTGAGTGTATGGAGGTGAAAGTAAGTCTGTTGCGGTAAATCCTTCCAAAGAAACCTTGTCTTAAAAGAGAAAAATTAATTTGCTGACGAAAGTTAAAAAATAAAAATGATTTCCACTTCCGGTTCACAAATGTTGAGTTTACAAACTCCTATTTTTACAGGAAATAATTATGAGTATTGGTCTCTAACAAAGAACGATTTGTTCAAAGGTTAAGATATTTGGGAGATAGTTCAAAATGGTTATGCAGAGCCAGCAAATCAAACGACATATAACAATCTCACACAATATGAGAAAGATTCTCTAAGGGAACAGAGGAAGAAAGATGGAAAGACTTTGTTCTACATACATCAAGCCATGCATGAAAGCATACTCCCAAGAGTAGAAGCAACACTTACTACTAAGAAGGCATGGGAAACATTAGATACCGCATATCAAGACTTGGACAAGGTAAATACTTCCAAGTTGCAAATTCTTAGAAGAGATTTTGAATCTCTGTGAATGAAACATATAGAGTCAGTAGACTCATGCTACACTAGAGTTATTAGTTTAATAAATCAACTGAAATCTCATGGAGAAAATTTAGAATACCAAAGGGTTGTTGCAAAAATGCTTAGAAGTATTCCCCCAAGATTTGATTCCTTAGCTGTGACCTTCGAAGAAAACAAAGACATGTCGATGTTTACTATTGATGAGTTGCAAGATTCACCCATAAATCATGAACACAGAATCAACAAATCAAATACATCATTAGAAGGTGCATTCGTAGCACAATCATCCATAGGCCATGGAAGAGGCAGGGGAAGAAATAATTCTAGAGGCAGAGGAAGAAACTTCTCAAGAGGAGGACGCAACATTAGTCCAGTAAATGTCACTAGTAGAGGAAAAAATTAGAACCCAAGTCATCCAAGGGATCACATGTTTGATAAATAGAAAATTCAATGACATTATTGTAAGAAATTTGGTCATCATGCATATGAATGCGGGAAGAAGTAGTATGAACAAGGAAAGGAAAGCCATAAGGCAATGTTGATGGCATGCACATCCCCAATCGAATGTGATATTGTCAAAGAAATTCCATGTGACATATCGTATTTAGATTCATGATGCAACAATCATATGACTGCTAATTTAAATTTGTTTTCTAGTCTAGATAATTCAGTTCAAACTGATGTTATACTTGGAAATAATGT
Source organism: Pseudotsuga menziesii (assembly GCA_001517045.1). Lineage (NCBI taxonomy): Eukaryota > Viridiplantae > Streptophyta > Pinopsida > Pinales > Pinaceae > Pseudotsuga > Pseudotsuga menziesii. The sequence goes on from LPNX010053141.1 coordinate 295,710, forward strand.
CCAAGTCACTGTATTAGGAAAATGTACTGTTGGTATTCTAACCAAACAGGGGGAGCGAATATTTAAGCCTGATGTTTATCATGTCAAACATATGAAACACAATTTGTTGAGTATTGGAAAGCTGATATAGAAAGGTTACCAAGTCTACATGGAGGACAATCACTATGTGATTAAATAGATGCGTCTAAGCAACCAACTGATATAAAAAGTGTCAATGAAAAGAAATCACTTGTCTCCATTAAGGATAATTCAAGACATGAAAGGAAAGACAAATACAAGAGCTGCATTGAAGGAAGAAAGTAAACAAGAAGACATGCATAGCGACAAGAAAGAAAATTATAGCATGGAAATTCAAGCAACGTTTCAAATAGAAGTTCTGGATGATTCCTCGCTGTATCATTTCAAATATGGAAATCTAAATTTTGGTGGACTGAAGCTAGTGCACACGAAGAATGTGGGGAAATGGTTTCCATTGATTGACAAACCAGAGAGAGTTTGTGAAGGCTGCATTTTTTGCAATAAAAATAGAGAAACTTTTCTAGTCGGAAAGTCATACAAAGCACCCACACCTCTTGAGATTGTGCACTCTGATATTTGTGGTCCAATGCAAACTTCATCCATTGGTGGCTTCAATTATTTTCTTAGTTTTATTGATGACTACTCAAGAAAAACATGGGTATACTTTTTGAAACATAAATATGATGCATTTGGTTGTTTTCAGTAGTTCAAGGCACTCATGGAGAACCAGAGTGGTCACGCATCAAAATCCTAAGGATGGACAGAGATGATGAATATGTTTCAAATGAATTTCTAAATTTCTGTGAAAACGATGGCATATAGAAGCAATTCACTGCGCGGTATACACCTCAGCGGGGCGATGTCGTAGAAATAAATAATAGAACCATTATGGAGATGGCGCACAACATGATTGTAGCCAAGCATTTTCCAAATGAATATTTGGTTGAAGCAGTCACAACTGCTATATATATTATGAACTAGTGCCTCACAAAGGGTGTGAAGAACAAGGTTCCTAAAATATCATGGACATGTATCAATCACAGTGTTTCAGATTTAAAATTTTATTCCATGTGTCACATATGCTCATGTGTCAGATGAACTAAGAAAGAAGTTAGACAAGAAGGGACATAAATCTTTTTTTGTTGGCTACTTTGAAGACACAAAAGCATATAAGTTTTATAATCATGTTGCAAGGAAAGTAATCATCACTCACAACGTTCAATTCATCGAGAATGAATCATGGGATGGAATCGTCGAGAATAATGTCAATATTGTTTCGAATGTTGAACATGATGACATGACAGAATAAGTGGTTCAAACACCACGTGTTAGTCAACCAGTCGGAGCATCGCGACTCCCATGACATCGCGACATAGTTTAACACAAGGAATTTTGACACAAGTCACAACTCAATATACACCGACAAGCACACCAAGAGGACAACAGACTCCATCAAGCATTTTGTCAAGGTCGACATTGACAGATCTAGTGAGGACAAGAAGTTTGCATGAAATATATGAAGCTGGCACACCAAATTCATTCTCTCTCTTTGCATTATTTTCTCAGATAGATGATCCACTAACATTTGAGGAAGTAGTCGATATGAAATATGGGCACAAGCCATGGATGAAGAAATATAATGCAATGAGAAGAATCAAACATGGGAACTGGTTGATGTCCCAAAAGATAAGGATGTAATCAATGTCAAATGGATTTACAAGACCAAACAAGATGATGATGAGAATGTGCAGAAGCACAAAGCAATAATGGTCACAAGAGGGCTCATACAATAGCTCGACATAAACTTCATTGAGGCCTTTGCACTAGTCGCACATATGGATACAGTCAGAACAATTTTGGCCATTGCTACACAAAAAAAAATGCCATGTTTATCAAATGGATATTAAATCAAAATTTTTGAATGGCTATCCAAATGAAGAAGTATATGTGGAACAAACACAAGGCTATGAAGTTCCAGAATAGGAACACAAAGTGTACATGTTGAAAAAGTCGCTCTATGGTTTGAAGCAAGCTCAGAGAGATTAGTATAGTTGCATTCATTCTTACCTCGCTGAGAATAGATTTTACAGAAGTGAAAGTGAACCGACGTTGTACACCAAATTGAATGAGCAATGTAACATGTTAATTGTCTACCTATATGTAGATGATTTAATATTTACTGGTCATTTTTTCATAAAAGAATTTAGAACAATCATGGAAAGTGAATTTGAAATGATTGAATTGGGGCTCACGAAATTTTTACTGGGCATTGAAGTCTAGCATTATGAAAGTTGTATTTTTATATCACATTCAAAGTATCAACTATAGTTTTAAAAAGATTCAATATGTCTAATTGCAAGACATCCCCAACGCTAGTAATAACATGTTTAAAATTGAACAAGGATGATGATGGATCAACTGTAGAGCCTAAGCTGTTTAAAAGGATTGTTAGAAAACTTATGTTTTTAACAACAACAAGAGAAAACATCATGTATGGAGTAAGTCTAATCTCAATATCCATGGAGACACCAAAAGACTCTCATTGGCAAGAAGGTAAAATAATTACGAGGTATGTAAGTGGCACAAAGGACATTGGCATAATGTATTCAACCTTAGAAAATTTTAAACTCATTGGATATAGTGATAGTGACAATGGAGGCATCACATATGACAAGAAAAGCACATCTGGGTACACATTTCATTTTGGTATAGGTGTTGTGTCGTGTGATTCAAAGAAACATCACATAGTAACTCTTTCTTCAGCAGAAGTAAAGCATGTTGCAACTACAAGTGACACATGTCAAGTTGTTTGGATACAGAGAATTTTAAAAGACCTATCATAGAACCAGCAACAACAAACAACCATTTTCTGCGACAATAGTTCAACCATTGCATTGTAAAATAATCATGTCTTTCACAAGAGTCTGAACCAAACACATCGATACAAGGTATCATTTCATAAGAGAATCGGTGAACAACAAAGAAATTTGTGTAGAATTTTGGAGTTCTGAAGATCAACTTGCAAAAATATTTACAAAACCGTTGGAAAGGGATACATTCAAGTATCTATGAATTTATAGAGGAATGCCATTTTTTGCACAGTGAATTTTTTCATAAACAGAGCAAGTTTTAGCTCTGAAACATTTTGTGATATTTTGTTTTAAAATCCCCATCTTCTCATAATTAAGGGGGAGTGATGGAAATATTAATTACTCGTTGTTCTGAATAGCATATCAATCGACTCTCGCATATTCTGTAGCATCTTAGAATTTGTCAGACAGTCTGAGAAGATGAAGAGTTCACGTCTCTCATATATAAAACAGGTGAATTAAATTTCTGAAGCTAATTTTCTAGGTAGATAGTTATTACAGTCTTTAATGTAAGTCAGTAGAAGTTTTTTATAAGAAGAAGTAGATTTTAATTATATATACAAACACACATATAGATAGAGAGAGACAGAAAGAAATACAGAGAGAAGAAAAGAAGCGTGGAGAAGAAGAAGGAAAAAACTTTGGGAAGAGTTTGAAACTCAATCTTTTTTGTTTTATGAAAGTGTCAAGCGACAAATCTCTATTAAAGTTGAAACATCCTTGTAAATTTCCAACTTTATATTTACGACTATATTTCTTTGTTATGTCATCGAAAAAACTATAAATACATAGTTTATGGTTTAATGCAATTTTTATTTAGCCACACATCTTCTCCATATTTACCTGAGTGAATGTTGTTTACATTTACCATTTAGTCAAAGACATAAAGAATCCATAATTACTTCTCCATGTAAAATATATAGTTTTTATCCGCAGAGTGTTTGACACAAGTCTTATTTAATATTTAGTTATATGATATTATGAGTGAGTCGCAATATAGTTGTTCCACAGTTAATCCAAAATTACCACTAGTGGAAAATGTTTGTTCATATCCTAAGTATTTATACTAAGAAATATCTTCTTATAAAGTTAGAATAGAATTTGTTTTGTCAAAGTGAAAGTTGGTCACACAGGAGTTGGTCACAACCTAAATCCTTTCATAGTAAAATCTGATCAAAAGTAAAGTGATTTGGTCGAGGTGAAAGTGTGTGGAGTAAAAATTCCATAAAGTCTGTCGCACTAATTCCGCTGCAAGAATTTTGTTTGTAAGACATTTCGTTAAAGTAAAAGAAAAAGGGAAAGAAATTTTTTATGACCGTGTGGTAACTCAAGTCTACCGTCGTGACAACCATCTTTCCTTATAATGACAAAACATGTAGAGTTAGACATTGCATGCAATAGGTATAGGTATGTAGGTGCATAGGTTTGAAGGACCCTCATGCATAGGGAATGCCCAGACTGATGTAACATATAGCACGTCGGGCTAGGATGAGGCTAGTGAAAGTTAAGCTGAAAGCAGGAGAATTACAGGAATATTGGCTTGAAATAATGCATGCAAGAGTTATTACATAGGTTGTAGAGCTAAGAATAGATTTGATACCACTGTTAGGTGCTCTATTGTGAAAATATGCAGAAATTCACACATAGACAAAAGTATAAACATCAAAGCACACTAATTTTGATTTATTAAATGTGTATTTACACAAATGATGATGTCCCTTGAATTTATCTTCATCTTCCAAGTGAAATTTGGATTTATCTTCTATGTGGACTCTTGGTCTCCCTCATATGTTCAAATTCCTCACACCCAAGATTAGACTCAAACAAATATAATTTTTTTTTAATCCCATCATGACCCTTGCAAGTTCAAATTTCTCACACCCGGGAATATACTCCAACAAATATAATATGTTTTTAAATTCATCATGACCCTAGATCTTCCATGTCATATCATAATTAATAATGTTGGAGCAATAATCTTCCTTAGTACCTTAATGATCTACCTAGGAGACATAATCAATTTCCTTGTCCTTATCTATGGTCTAACTTAGTTTATATTGGTCAATAGTAGTCAAATATGTGATTCTGGCTCATTAATTGCATTTGAGGTGCTCTAGTTTGAACATCCTGACATTTCAAACTCTGCATTAATTGTAAACCACTTCCAGCTTTGACTAGGGGTGCTAGTGTCTGTGAATGTGGCTTTTTATGGTCTCCTTGGCATTTATTTTCCTCCTAGAGATTCCTCCACTCACCCATGTGCTCTCCAATGCTTTCCTTCCCTCATTTATGAACCAAGAATGCTTCTTACCTATTCACACATGTTCACACACGATTTTGTGATTGTTTGGTTACGTTTGGGAGCCTATTGGTCAACCTAAGGGGGTTTAGGGGTCAAATCCTATTTTGACACTTGTATGCATTCACATGGCCTCCAAGGGCTCACGAATCTTCTCCAATTTACTATAAATATATATCATACATACCTACAAGGTGTGTTGTAATATAATGGTTAGATATTAGCACCATTCACATGTGTTATTCCATCTATTTCAGTCTCTTTATTGTTCTCTTGCATATTTTGTCAAACACTTTAATGGTGAATACTGTTATAGATCCTAGATCTTCTTGAAAAAAAATTCTAACAAATAATAAACTTATATTATCATAATTGTGCTTATAAATATGTTTTAATAAATGATAATGTAAAAATGTAGAGGAATTCTACTCTATTAATTCTGAAATAAAAATAGTTTATATATATAATATGGTTTTAATCTCATCATAACCCTACATGTATGCATATATAATCTCCCATGTCTTACAATATAATTGATTGTAGCCAACGTTATTCCTTAATGCATATATAATATCCCATGTCATATCATATAATTGATGTTATCCAACGTTATTGTTTACTCCTTATTAGTCCTTTCCAATAGCAGTACGGGCTATAGAAAACTATTTGGGTTAATGTATTAATACCTTCACAATTTTTAAGATAATGTAGCCTAAGTTTTTGGCATGCCCTTGGTTGATGGATTATGACCAATAGCTTATTTAATGTCCTTGGTTTATGAGCAATAGCCTATTTGGAGGCTTTATTTGGCTTCTTTTCAAAGGAATGATATTTTTATGAGTATTAAGCTAAGTGTTCAACTTTACAACCGTTGCAGCTCTTGAGAAGCATTGGAAATGCACTAAGGTTGCATGAAATCAACCTTGTTTCATGTCACCTTACTTTCCATCCTGGTAGAGACTAAGAAAGAGGAACGGTTCCACCATCATCGCCAACCTCTTGTGTTGGGTGACCATGTCATTACTGTAGCTCCGTGAGGAAAATTGACCATGGACTCTACATTTGAGGTGCCATTTAAGCTCGTAAGCATACCTCTTAGTACTCTTGATAATATTTTAGGTTTTCATTTTCCTGATTTCCTCCTTCATTAAAATAGTGATGATTTTCTCTTTCAAATAGTAATGGTACTAAATCAGGAGGATAGGAATCAAATGGTTGAAAGAGATAATAATGGAATAGAAGACAATTTGAAATATATATATATATATATAAAGTAACTTGAGTTGTCTATGTCTAACTACAGGTTATCATTGGCATTATTCTTATAATCTATTTATCAATCATAAGTTATTTTCTATATTCTTTTTTATCTAACTTTCTTCTAGTATACCGTGAACTATTGGTTATCCATTCATCAACTACTAATTATGCATTCATTGCTACCACGTTGATATATATATATATATAAAGTGTTATTTCAAATTTCTAATAACTATGCTAAAGTATATAGAAAAGTATAAAACATAATGCATCCCACCGCAAATTCTCAAATTAAAACATAATAAACAATTTATTGTTTATTTTTTTTTGAATTTTGAACTTTGAACTTTCAGAAACGAGATGGCTATTAAATTTTTAATGATCTACCTAACTCTCTTTTTATGTTCATGCTGAGTAGATTGCTAATCTATTTTCGCAACTTTACCGACAACAATCTATTATGCATTTAGTGTGCTTAGATGCAAAAGTATGGTATGTTTGGATTTGCAGTCATAAGCAAACCAATAGAATGGGAAGAGACTATGGACGACAAATTGAGGCTTAAAAATCTCAAGTTATACTAAAATTAATGGCGATATTTGAATTCTAAATATTACCTTGGAGTTTGCATCCTTTGCATATCGTTTGTGGATTTTGTGATCACTATTATATGATACTGAATATCCTTCCTTGACTTAAATACCAAAGCCCAGCGCAAACCTCCTTCATCTTTCTATTTCAATTCCTTCTCTTACAAGCACAATAGATTATCTTTTTCTTCGTCATAGTTTGCCGATGATATATGCGGTTCAAAAGCGGGAATGTATTTCAGTCCTAAATTAATTCTTTGGCCATGATGGATCAACGGATTCAATGACCAGCCCTGAAGCTGGAATAGTTGCAATTGTATTCGGTTGAACGCTAATTGCCCCAAAAAAAACTTGCAAAGCCTTCATCTACATTCTTGTCTTGACTGGGTCAAATAAGGTAGGAACTGGTTCTTAAAAAGTGTTAGAAAAAGTAATTACTTGCAGATCCGTATCTGAGCCCAGCCCACTCTGTTAGAGTCTGTATTAGTCAAGATCTTGTCAATCAGTCTGACAAGAGTGAAGAGTCCACGATTCGGCAATGTAAACGAGTCGAATTAATTTATGAAGCTAAGTTGTCAGGTAGATAGTTATTACAGTCTTTAATGGTGAGTCAGTCGATTCACGTAGAAGCAATTTTCAGGTTTTCTATAAATAGAAGAAGAAGATTGTAAATCAAGTTAGACAGTAGAGAGAACTTTGGGTGAGAAAGGAGAGAAAGAGAAATTGAAGCTCAAGCTTCTGTGTATGTGATTCTGTCGAAGAGCCGAAGCTCTATAAAAGGATCAGTCGGTGAGCCAACATTTTTGGATCAACAAGTTTGTATTACCTTTGTTATTTCATATATATATATATATATATATATATATATATATGAAATAGTTTATGGTTGAATGCATGTTTATTTGGTGCACATTCTTTCCATATTTACTTGTGTAAATGTATTTTACAATTATGGTGGAGTGAAAGAACAAGTATCCTTAAATTTCTCATCCCGTGAAAGATCCAGGTTTTACGACACAGTGGTCGACTCAAGTCTTCCTAAATATTTGGCTATATGTTTTTTTAAGTTCTCTAGAATTGTTAATGTGTCAATTTTTATTTCATCTGACTCATAGGTGAAAAACATTTGTAATTTCTTAAGTCTTTTAGACTAAGAAACATACTCTGTAGATTTTGACTAAAACCAAGTGAACCGACAAGGTCGGTTGAGTAAACTGACTAGTGGTCGAAGTGATCAGCTGACCAGTGGTTGAAGTGATAAGCCGACTAGTGGTCGAAGAGATCAACTGACTAGTGGTGGAAGTGAATTTACCGACAAGTTGTCGAAGTAAAATCTTTCGGTAGAACGGACAAGTAGAGGTAAATCAGTTGAGTATAAAAGGCTGACCAAAGTTTATAAACTTGTCTAGTTGGGAGTTAGACAAGTTTCACTTGACAAGAAAGAAAAGGTAAAAGAGGTCAGCTTGAAAAATTAATTTTTATTAACTGAGCGGTAAACTCAAGTTTAGGCTGCTCGGTTTTGGCTAACTGGTATTAGAGGAAGGTTTAGGAAATAAATCTTGTCTTAAAAGTGGAAAATTAATTTTCTAAGGAAAGTTAAAAATTAAAAATTGCTTCCACTTCTCCTTCATTGCAAAATCCAATTTTTACAGGAAAGAATTATGAATATTGGTCTTTAACAATGAAGAATTTATTTAGAGTTCAAGATGTCTGGGAGATAGTCCAGCATGGTTATGCAGAACCAACATACATGACAACATATAACAATCTCACACAGGTCGAAAAAGATGTCTTTAGGGAACTAAGGAAGAAAGATGAAAAATATATGTTCTAGATACATCAAGTAATGAATGAAAGCATACTCCCAAGCATAGCAGAAAAAATTAATGCTAAGCAAGCATGGGATACATTGGAGACCGCCTATCAAGGTTTGGATAAGGTAAAGAATTCCAAGTTGCAGATTCTGAGAAGAGATTTTGAATCTCTATCCATGAAATATTTAGAGACTGTAGACTCATTCTACACTAGAGTTGTTGGTTTGATAAACCAACTGAAATCTCATGGAGAAGCCATAGAAGACCAAAGAGTTGTTGAAAAAATTCTCAAAAGTCTTCCCCCAAGATTTGAAAGCTTGGTTGTGACCTTGAAAGAACACACAAACATGTTGACATTTACCATTGATGAGTTGCAAGCTTCACTCATCAATCATGAACACAGACTTAGTAGAACACAAACATCATTAGAAGGTGCATTCGTAGCACAGTCATCCATAATACGTGGTAGAGTCAGGGGGAGAAACAACTTCAGAGGCAGAGGAAGAAGTTCTTTCAGAGGAGGACGAGGCAGAAGTCCAACAAATGTCGGTGGTAGAGGAGATAATCAGAACCCAAGTCAGCCAAGTGGCCAGAGGTTTGATAAATAAAAAATCCAATGTCATTATTGTAATAAATTTGGTCATTATGCATATGAATGCAGGAAGAAAAAATATGACCAAGTAAGGCAAAGCCCAAATCAGTCGACCAACACCAGCACTTCGACAAGTGTAATGTTAATGGCATTGACATCTCCACTTGAATGCAGTGTTGTTCAAGAAAGTCCACATGACATATGGTACTTAGATTCAGGATGCAATAACCACATGAATGGTAATTTAAATTTGTTTTCCAGTCTAGATAATTCAGCTCAACCTGATGTTACACTTGGAAACAATGTCCAAGTTACTGTTTTGGGAAAGGGAACTGTTGATTTTCTAACCAAACAGGGGGAGAGTAAGTATATCCTTGATGTTCTATCATGTCGAAGGTCTGAAACACAATTTGTTAAGCATTGGATAGTTGATACAAAAATGCTACAGAGTCTATATGGAAGATGATCACTGTGTGATTAAAGACAAACGTCTAAGCGACCAGCTGATAGAAAAAGTTCCAATGAAAAGAAATCGCTTGTTTCCTTTGAGGATAGTTCCCGAAATTAAAGAAAAGACAAAAACATGAGGTGCATTCAAGGTAGAAAGTAAATAAACAGTCGAGCACCTCGACAAGAAAGAAAATGGCAGCGCTAATTTGTAGGTTGCATTTCAAACAGAAGTTCAGAATGAATCCTAGCTGTGGCATTTCAAATTTGGACATCTGAATTTTGGTGGGATGAAGCTACTGCACACAAAGAATATGGTAAAAGGTTTACCAATGATCGACATACTAGAAAGGGTTTGTGAAGGTTTAATTTTTGGCAAGCAGCACAGAGATACTTTTCCAGTCGAAAATTCATATAGAGCACGCACACCACCTGAAATTGTGCACTCTAATATTTGTGGTCCAATTCAGACATCATCCATTGGTGGATGCAAGTATTTTATAACTTTTATTGATAAATAGTCAAGAAAAACATGGGTATATTTTCTGAAACATAAATCTGATGCATTTAGTTATTTTCAAGAGTTCAAGGCACTCGTGGAGAACTAGAGTGGGCAACGCATCGAGATATTAAGGACCGACAGAGGAGGTGAATATGTTTCGAATGAATTTCTAAATTTTTGCAAGACCCATGGCATACAGAAGCAATTCACTGCACGGTATACACCTTAGCAGAATGGTATTGCCAAAAGAAAGAACAGAACCATCATGGAGATGGCACACAGCATGTTGGAAGCCAAGCATTTGCCAAATGAATATTGGGGTGAAGCAGTCACAACTGTTGCATACATTATGAATCGATGTCCAACAAAGAGTGTGAAGAACAAAGTTCCCCAAGAAGCATGGATAGGTATGAATCATATTGTTTCTCATTTAAAATTTTTTGGTTGTGTTGCATATGCTCATGTTCTAGATGAGCTGAGAAAGAAGTTAGACAAGAAGGGACAAAAATGTACTTTTGTCGGCTATTCTGAAGACACAAAGGCATACAAATTGTTAGATCCTATCGCAAGGAAAGTGATAATCAGTCGAGATGTTCAATTTCTCTAGAATGAATCATGGGATGGAACTGTCGACACAAATGTCAAGATTGTGTCGAATGTCGATAATGCTATCATGGAGGAGAAAGTGGTTCAAACACCACATGTAAGTCAACCAATCACAACACCGTCGACTCCCATGACACCATGACATGGTTCAGAAAAATGACCATCGAAACAAGTGGTATCTCAAGCTACACCGACAAGTACACCTAGAGGACATCAGACTCCATCAAGCATTTCATCAAGGTCGACATCAATAGAACTGGTGAAGACAAAAATTCTGCGTGAGATATATGAAACTGGTACACCTAATTCATTCTCTCTCTTTGCATTATTTTCTCCTATATATGATCCACTAACATTTGAAGAAGATGTTGAAGAAGAAGTATGGGCACAAGCCATGGATGAAAAAATAGAATGCATTAAGAAGAACTAGACATGGAAACTAGTTGATGCACCAAAAGACAAAGATGTAATCAGTGTCAAATGGATTTACAAGACAAAGCAAGATTCTGATGGGAATGTGCAAAAGCACAAAGCAAGAATGGTAGCAAGAGGGTTCATACATCAACCCAGCATAGAATTCAATGAAACGTTTGCACCTGTTGCATGCATGGATACAGTCAGAATAGTCTTGGCCATTGCTGCACAAAACAAATGGCATGTTTATCAAATGGATGTCAAGTCGACATTCTTAAATGGATATCTAGAAGAGGAAGTATATGTGGAACAACCACAAGGGTATGAAGTTCTAGGTCAAGAGAATAAAGTGTACAGGCTGAAAAAGGCACTCTATGGGTTGAAGCAAGCTCCTGGAGCTTGGTTCAGTTGGATTGATGCATATCTCACTGAAAATGGCACTAATACATAATATCAAAATTGCGATGATTTTTCGTTGCTATTTCCATGTTTTTTCGTCTTCACTGCGACAATAATGGTCGCTATGTTTCGTGGCACTTATTTCATGGATATAATGATGAACTTTATAAGCCGTTGATATAGAGATGAAAACTGGCCGCCACGAGTCTTTTATACGATGACCTTGAAATTGTTTTTTTTTAATTCATTTTCTAAGTTTCGTCACTCTATTGACAAAGTTGTCATCCCTATAACAATGAAAATATGGCCAAAAATGTTAGGCAAAATTTTGTTTCCACGCAAAACTGTGGAACACTTTCGACGAATGTTGGTCGCTCTATCGACAAATTCTGGAATTTGAACAGAATTTTCTTCCACGAATTTAGCACTCTATTGACAAAGTTGTCGTCCCTATAACGACGAAAATATGGCCAAAAACTATTACACAAAATTTTGATTCCATGCAAAATCGTGGAACACTTTCGATGAACTTGTGTCTCTCTATCGATGAATTCTGAAATTCGAATAGAAATTTCTTCCAAACAAAACCATGGAAAACCAATCACTTTCGACGAAATCCACAAGTTGAATGCTAATATTTCCATCAAAATTCGTCTCTATAGCGTTGGTATTCCTGGAAAGCCACCCCAGGTTTCAATGGTTTTGTAATACCTATGACAAAAGTTCGTCGATATTGAGACGAAAATTGGAGGTTTAAAAAAAACAAAAAAACCGTCGAAAGGCATCTTCCTTTCCACGGTTTTGGAACTTCAATAAGTGCTTGTGAAAAAATACATGCTATATTTTAAAGACAAATAAATGGATAAAATATAACACAAGAAAGGTGATTTGTAGAAAAGAAATATATTGGGAAAGTAAGATATGGGAAAAAACATATTGAAGTAAAAGGGAAAAAAATGAATGGGAGGTTCAGGGGGGAGGTCAAAAAGTGTTAATTGACTCTACAAAATAAGGCACGATGATTTAAAAAGTGCCCAAAAGTACCCAAAGTGGCCCTAAGCACCTTAATTATTGCCTCAAAACCTATTTTCCAATTAGGATGCACAAATTCATAATAATTGGCTAAAATACATAATTAGAGGCTAAAGTGGCACCTCTTAGAGTAGATTCTATGACAAGGTAGGAGGGTACATCTATAAAAATACCATCGATAAAATACATTGTAACCACCATAGGGATCTTATAAACATTAATTAAATGATATTCTAGGCACCATTGAGAGTTGATTTCTATGATAAGATAAGGGGTAAATCTATAAAAAATACCATCGATAAAACACATAGGCACCACTAGGATCAGATCAACTTATTGTGATTCAAAATTAGGTTAAGCCCATTAGGGATTAAATATCCCACAAGGGCTTGGAAGGATGCCCACAGAGCTTGAAATAATCCCGTAGAGGCCTGTAGATACCCGCAGAAGCTTAAAGAAGCCCACAAGTTAGAATTAAAGGAATCCCATGTTCTCAAGATGAAGGGAGCTCGTGCTTTGAATACTGAGGAATCCCCCAGGTGTAAATGAAGCCAGAGAAGGTCAAGCCCACAATTTCTGGAAGAGATGAAAATGAAAAACTAATTCTTCTTATGCAACCACCTCAAGCATGGCCAAAATTAGTCAAAGTTAGTACCAAATATGCCCGAAAGAAAAAAAAGTCCCTTGAGCACATGATAGGAAAGAGACATGTTAATCATAAAAAAATTGACAACTTATTTCTTTTCTTTTACTATGTAAGATCTCATATAAAAAAAAGTCAACATAGATCACCTTTTGGCATTGATCAAAAGTAGGTTGCACAGTTGAGCATGCAATTTGTAGTTTAGAAACCATATCATAATTTCCTTGCAGACATTCCTCATGAAATATCATCACTTGCTCTACGAAATGTGAAGAGATACTAGTTGTAATTCATCATACTACAAAAAACATAAGGTGCATTGAATTTGTCTTTCTTGAAAAATAAAAAAATAATAAAAAAATAACTCAACCCCTAGGGAAAAAGAGTGGTTGTTCACCTGGAAAATATGTGTAGGATCTTTGTAGTGCCAACTGGTGGTACGTTGTTTTGATGTTGCTCATTATTGGAATAGGTGAATATGAAAACTTGATCGTTCTTATGCAACCACCTCAAGCATGGCCAAAATTGGTCAAGTTAGTATCAAATATGCCCATAAGATAAAAACAGTCCCTTAAGCACATGATGGGAAAGAGACATGTTAGTCAACAAAAAATTGACAACTTATTTCTATTCTATTACTAGGAATGATCTCATGTAGCAAAAAATTCATCATAAATTACCTTTTGGCATTGAGAAGTAGGTTGCACAGTTGAGCATGCAATTTGTAGTTTAGAAATTCTATCATAATTTCCTTGGAGACACTCCAAATGTAATAACATCACTTTATCTGCTACCTTTGAAGATCTAGATATATGAATTTATGGTCCACATATGTGGCATGCAATAAATGAAATTTTATCATCACAGTAATCATAACGTGTAAAATAATGCAACCAATAACCAGTGTTAATCATTTAAAGTGCCATTTAGCATACGATTTCCAGATTTGTGTATGTGATAGCATAGATATAAAATACTAAATTAATGAAAATTTAGTGCCAAGCTAACCATAATGTTATTATCATTCACTCGATCCTGTATGTAAGCTCTGAAATATTAAATCATGAAGTTCCTTACCATCACCTAGCTCTCAATAGAAATAATTAGTACTAAGAAAATCCAAAACAATATTCAGTAAAATAATGCCAGAATTATATCATTGTGCATTCAGAGATGTAAGGTTCCAGATCTCAGTAAAAAATAAGATTTACATTTACCCAGAAAACTAATGCGAATAGGGCAGAGAACTAATCAAATCAATAAGATATATTTTACAAAATACACCACCATCTAAATAGTTTGAAATACTAACTTGTTTTGTGTTTTGAGTGTGCAGAGAAGGAAGCAAGGGATATGAGGTATGCAATACATATTGCAGACCTATGTTTGATAAAGGAGAGGGATTGGATTGTGGGAGAAACAGGTTTGCGTTGTTAGGGTTTTACACAAAAATTCTTTTTTAGGGGCTTTCTTTTTTGATAAAATAAAAGTTACAAAAACACATAAAAATTAAGTCTAAAACCTAAGAGAAACAAAAATAACCTAAGAATATTTACAAGTATACAAATCAGAAAATTTAGTTTTGAAAGATAGATGAACAATTAGGGTTTGAAAAATTAAAATTTCTTAACCTAGGGTTTCATCATGCNAAATAATATATTTCATTCCAAAACAAAACTCCTTGAAATAATTTATTAAAAAAAACATACCTAGAGATGTATAATGTCGTGGTACAAGTTTATAATTCCTTGAAACCCATCTTAACAATGGATCAAATCTCTTGAGGTGTAACATTTACTCAAGTTTGGCACTAAGGTTTGCACCTCAAGGGATTTGATCAATCTCGGCCCTTAGTAGAGCCAAGTTAAGATGGATCTATACTGGTATAAATAATTGGAACTAATCTTATCCACATAGTTGCCCCACTTTTCCGAATTTCCATGCAGACCCAAATCTACCATTGACTTCCAACAATGTCTTTCCAAACCTGCCATGGTACTTCCCATTTGCATCCCGAAGATAGGACATTCCTCGACCATGAAGATGATCCAATATACCTATCGATAATGTGTAATCATCATTTGCACCTACCCAAGGGTCCTCTCTTGTCCTATCTTATTTCCCATTTTCTATCCTTCAAATATACCAATTGTTGATTAGAGGAAAGGCTTCTAAAAATGATTTCCATCTATGGATTTTTTTTGGATCGACTTCCTTTTGAGTTTGAACTACTCCTCCACCAAAATACCACCCATATATTTTGAGATCGTCACTTGACCCTCTAAAGCTTTGTGATATGTGCATCTCAAAACAATTTTTTCTGAATAGGTAAATATTTTTGATACCCCAATCACCTTGATTCTTCAGTTAAGCAATGCATGATCACTCAACTAGGGGAAGGCCATTATATTTCTTGTTTCTAGACCAAAAAAATTGAAAACATCTCTTTTTAATTTTCGTTAAGATTCCTTTTGGGATCTTATCTCTTGAATTCAAATAAATTGGAATTCTCTCAATGATGGACTTCAATAGAACCAATCACTCCTCTCTAGAAAGAAATATATGGGCCAATAATGAAATGCGTCCTTTGGTTTTCTTATATAAGCAAATTTAGTGGTTGAAACCATAATCATTAGGTTTCAAGTAAAACCCTAGGCCTTCATATAAATAAGGGACCTGTCCAAGTGAATATGCATATTCTTTTTAGAACAGTTGTAAAGAAAACAAGACTTTAACATATTAATTTTCATATCTGTAGCGTTACAAAAATAGAAAAAACATTTTTAAAGTTTAAGTGAACTCCTGGATAGAACCTTCACCAAATATAAGAACATCATTGACAAAGAGGAGATAACAAATTACATTAGACAGGATTAGGGTTATTTTTATTTATTTCATCTCTCCATGTCTTCTTGCACCCTCTATTGACTTGCTAAGCCCTTTAGCCACAAAATGAGAAAGGAATGGGGATAACGTTAACCCCTATCAAATCTTGTATGAGGCTATGAATAAGTTAGAGTGAGATCTATTAACAAGGACCGCAAAGAAGGAAGACTAAACATAACCCATAATCCAATTAGCCGAGGAAAGACTCAATCTCATTTGAGTCTTCTTATTCGCAATTTGTCAAAATTTCTATAAATGTAAAGTAACATCAAAATTGTTATTTCTACACGTATGAATAATGATATTAATTCTTCACATTACATATATGAATTATTTTTATTAAATTTATATGTTTATTTATATTTATGATTAATAGTAACTTTACTAGCTATTTAAATGCCAATAACCTTACAAACTATCAATAAAGTGCAAAAAATAAATACTCATGAACGTGATTTGATAAATGAGAATGTAAAGTTGCAAAAAATAATAATAATCATAATCACATGCTCATAAATATGATTTGATAAATGATAATGTAAAGTTGTTGATGTTCATTCTAATCTATTAATTTCATAAATAAGTTTTGTTGATAAATATTCTTAGGTTCGTTATTGGGAAATATGTAGAAATTCACATATAGTCATAAGAATAGGTGTCAAATCACACTGATTCTCATTCATTAAATGTGCATTTATACAAATGACAATGTTCCTTAGGTTTATTTTCTAAGTGGACTCTTGGACTTCTGGGTGACTTTTAATCTCTGTTGCAAGTTCATATTCCTCACACGAAGGTTTAGACTCCAACAAATGCTCCCTTAATCCAAAGGTTGTATATGAGTCCAAGAAAAGAAGAACGCTGAATAACTAGAAGTGGACAACTACCACTTGCTGAAAATTTCCATCTTGACAATCCAAATTACCAAGCAAGTTATCTAAAATATTTCATTTGATGAATACAAGTGCTCTCTAAAGAGGTGGTTTTGGTTGAACACCAACCAAAGGGGATAGAAAAATCTAGATTCTTCCACTATGTGTGTTGTTTAAGGCTGACCACAAAGTCTCGAACATAGCACAAAGGCTCAAAGGTTCTGTTTGGAACTTGGAATGAAGGATCGGGGGTTCTCTAGCAAAAGAAACATGAGGTTGAATTCTTATACTAAATTGGTGGTTTTAAGCTGACCATAAACCAAGTGGAGAGATGAAAACATAGCTCTTAACATGAAAACTTGTTCCGGTTCACCTGATCTCACTCATTTGTTTCTAAATGTCTTCATTCCCTTCCCGTCAAGAACAATGTGAAGATATGAGAGTCTCATGGTGTCAATACTAGTCACAAAACACATGAGTACTCCGGGGCATGGTTCTCTTTTGTCTATGCAGCTACATCACTAAATCTAGCCTTTAAAATTAGTTGTGGCTCAAGATCGTTTTATCTAGCTTTTTTGAGGAAGGCAATGGCTTATTGTTAGCAGAAGGAGGATTCAAAACTTGAATCCTGACATCATGTTCCCCCTTGTTAGGTATGGAGTAAGAAGCAATACAATATTCTGTTGTAAGCTTCACTCTTGCATATTTCTTCATCTTCACACACCGATATGAAGAATGGTTATGCTTCGCACAATGCTGACAAGGATGAAGATCAAAACGCTAATCTTTGATATGGCGAACTCTGTCACAATGTTGGCATATGAAAATCCGAACATATTCTAACATTATTTCATTGCTTTCTGGTAGATTATAGGAATCATATTCAACTTCAAATAAAGGATTGTTCTGAACAAACACTAGTTCAAAATGTTGATTCTTATTTTGTACATTTCAAATCTTGTAGATGTGTGATAATAGGTTAGAGTGCATCTTTTTTTATTGTGATTGAGTTATCTACAACTGTGAGTACTAGAGTGTTCAAAAACTCTAATGTTTCTCCAATTTTCAACATTATGAGGACTTTGTGAGGCCTCCTTGTGTAGGAAGGACCAAGTACAAATGAATATATCAAACCGAGGTATTTTTGCAACTCCACCATTTACAAATAAGACTCAATAGATTCAAATTTAAAAGGTGAGGGGTGTTGGTCTTAGCAAAAAATGCACCCACATACAACATGTAATCCAACTCTTCTTCAGTTTTGGTACTATACAAAAACACACACGTAAGTACCAAATAAATATGCACTAGAACTTCTAAAAAACACCATTTTGAAAGTTATACTCATAATTATTGAATTCAAGAAACTACTATATCTTAGATGATGATATGCATCTGCAATATTCTTCTTTTGAAGAATATATAGCAACACACAACAAATTTGCTTGACTCCAAACCAGATTCAAATCTCCTCTTGAAGCTCAAACTAGCTGCGAATTTCACAATGAAAGTCTTCAATCAAACAAAATGTAGAAGTCTTCAAGATTTCAGAATATGTTGCTACATATCAGTAGCATCGTTTGTAGTTTGTGGATTCAATGCACAATACCAGAGAGTAATTTCTATTGACAAACCTTTTGTTTCCACTGTTGGAATGTTGGAGCTCATCCAACAAATTGTCTTATGTAAACACCTTCTACCAATACTTCAGGTGCAATAAAATAGGCTACAATGTACAATATTTTCAATTAATCAATGCAACGGAGAAGGAAAAATATATGTAGGTAGCACATTCATAGAGACAACAATGATGTCCAAGCATACATGGCTCTCCATACAATTGATAATAGTTCTGGACTCTCATGTATAACAATAATAAATCAATGGACTTTGTTGAACCTTTGTCTTATCATTGATGTCAACGAATAAAATGTTGAACCTTTGTGTGGTCATTGATATCAAAGGTGAATAAAGTGCATAAATACTGTCTCACATAAGGCTAGTTTGAAGAAATACATAGAGAAAAATGTGGAAGTCCATAAAGTCCAAAGATCCCACTATGACATGGGTCATATGTGTGCATATAACAACCTTTAATAAGAAACTAGAACAAGAATATGAAAGACAGGGATGTGCACAAATACCACTATGGTAGAGGACTTATGTAAGAAGTTAGAAGAAGAATATGAAAGTCAAAGATATAGAATTATGTCTGAACATACCATAAAGACAATGGCATATGTACGCTAAACCCCACAAAGTTGAATTGCAAAAAGTGGCACACCAACACAAAATATCACTTAATCAAGAAGTAAACAAGATGGAGCGTTATTCAAGTAAATAGATTTTCAACGAATAGAAACATATCTTGAAATAGGAGGAGTATAAATAGGAAAGAGATGAATGTGTTGAAGTAAGCTTATGTTGCAAAGAATAGAAGATAGTTTGTTTAGGTGAGATTCTTAATTCATGGGGTATCAATGGCTCATTTATCACAGAAGAATCACATATATAGTAGAGTCGAATTATGCTGATAAGCAGAGGATAAATAGCAAGAGGAGCATAAAGTAGAAGGATACCCTGGTCTAGGATGTGTGAATATTTTACTTAGTAAATGATGTAGAATACAAAACCATAGAAGTGACTGAGTAGAAGTGCAATTCAAAACACTAGACAACACAGAAAGGAAGATCACAGATTGTGGAAGTAACTCAGTGTTCGTAGATATCTCAAGATTGTGTGATACTGAGAGTTTGGACAAATCATTGTTGCACATTGCAGATAAGGAAATTGGTTATTTTTTACATAGATAATCAAAGACAATATGAAGAATAAAAGAACTATAACAGTTGTATTTCACATATAAGGCAAAGTTCATATTTCGGTTATTTGATGCACACTTATTCTTTATAAGGGTGGTAGGAAGGGGAAAGGATCAGAAAATTGTAGCTTCCTTCCAGTGGGTGATAGTAAAAATTATGAGGGAGGAAGGATAAGCAAAGGAAAAGGGAGTTAGATCTTTTGTCCAGTGGTAGTTCGTAAAACAATTAGGGATTTGGTGCTTCCTTATAGTGGAAAACGGTAAGACAAACAAGGGGTTGGAGCATCCTTCTAGTTGGAGTTGGTAAATACAATTGGTATTTGGTTTTTTCATTCATTTACAGCTGAGGAAACCATTCAGAGATCACAATATTCCACAAGTTGGCGCCTCATTATGACAAGTCAGAGCTTATGCAAATAGATAGACATCTGTTCAGGATGGTTCCTGAAGTTAATGAGTTGGTGCTTGCGCAAATCAAAGTCTTTATAGGTATGTGCCAGTAATTAGTACGTTTATGCTTGTGGGTAAGGTTTTTTCTTGGATGAGTTGGTGCTCATGATTGGATATTGTTTTCTCTGACTAATGTAATAATTATTTACATATAGACATGCATATATAATTATTCTTCAGGTCTTTGTGTGCAACTTTATATATTACGGTTTCAGTTAAAAAGTTTTTAAGTGATGAAAATTTGTTAAAATGAAAAAATTGTTGAAATATGAGCTATGTATTGATTCACCCCACTCTCATTATATAAGATAAATACAACATAAGAGAACTACAACAGACTTAAGAATCCCTTAATTCTTATCGATTTGGGTCTCTATAAATGCTACCAATATTCTTATAGTCAAATGAGCAATCGTGCATTTTAGAGTATATGGGATGAGTGGAGAAAATGTCACGACAATGACACATAAACCATATCCTTTGTAGGCTTCAACTAACTGTGCATGTATGCCCAAACTGAAAAGGAATAATACTCTTTAACCAAATTGACTGTGGAAACTATGAGTTTCTGGATTATTATTTTTTAGGCACCATATTCTCGCTTTGCATCCTATCATCTAAGTTCTCAAATATGCTTGAAATAATATCTCAAAGACGAGGCACCCATAAAGATAAAAACAATACCAAAAAAAAGAAGAAAACTAATCTAGGTGACCAGGAGCATGTTGGAGGACAACAGTTCGATTGAATGAATCAAGTAATGTTATGGCAGAAGCATATGAATAATAAGCAAAGTAGGAAATACACTACACAGACATAAAGTATACACCCAAAGAAAAAACGAAAGAATTCAAACCAATATATGTTGTTCTATTATTTCTGTATTACTTGATTGCATATTATAATAGTGTGCGTGCTTATGTAGAGTGTTGAGAAGCTTGGGAGACTACCTGTTACATTCAGTTACAGAGAAGTTAGAATGGTTTAAAATTGCAACCATTACATATGACTAGAAGATAGAGAGATAATCTGGCATAGTTATGTCGAGATGTTGGAGTCGATGATGCATGTAGGGAAGCTAAACCTGTCGAAATTGTATGGAGGTTCATACTTGTCGAAGTTGATGTTGAACCTATCGAATTCGACAGACATGCCAACTGTTTGGTGGATCATTCCTCCTTCCTTAAGAAATAATGGTCCCCATTGTTTACTTGTTCATATGAGGAAACTTGTTGGTGAGTTCAGTAGTAGAGTACCACTTTCCTTGTGCTAGGAGTTGTCCAGCAATAGCCACTTGAAATAAGGGAATTGCATTCGTCCTATATGGAATATGCATCATCCCATGATGGTGTCACAAGGAATAGGCACCTGAACATCTGGATTGATGTCTTCAGGTTCTGTTGTCTGCAAGTCGTATGTTCCAACAATGGTGCATGGTATGGTCGAAGTAGATCCACATTAAACATTGGATGGAGACCCAAGCATGAAGGAGTGTCAAGTTGGAAAGTGTTTTCTCCAATATACTTAAGGATATTGTACGGAATATATAGAAAAGGTTTCAGATTTCTATATGGACTAGTGAAGCGCTCCTTCTTTAGATGTAACGAGACCTAATCCATGATTTGAAATGAATGAGTATGATGTTGATAGTTTCGAGCCTTAGCTTTTGTATTAGCTCGTTGCAACATTTTATGTTCTTTCTTCTGGATGTTGTAGATTTTATCTCGAAACTTCAATGCTTTTTAAACTTCTAGTTGGGAAGAGTTGATTTCATTTGACTGTGTCGATGAACTGATCAAGTTGATGGGAACCGAGGGTTGAAATCCATAACAGATCTCGAATGGACTCTTTCCCGTAGAGATGTGCTGAGCACGATTGTAACTATGTTGTATGTATGGGATAATTTCATCCCATGTCTGATGATGCTTGTGGTTATACATGTGAAGAAGTTGTACTATCAAGCGATTCACAACTTTTGTATGTTTGTCTATCTGAGGATGGAAAGTTGTCGACAAAGAAAGTCTTGCGTCAAGATTTTTCCAAAGAGTATTCCAAAAGATGTTAAAAAATATGGCATCTCTGTGAGAAAATATGGTTGTTGGATGGCCATAGTGTTTCCAAACATATTCGAAGAAGAGATGAGTAGTCTGTTGTGTTGTCATAGTATTCTTGCATGGAATGCGAATAGTCATCTTGGAGAATCTGCCGACTACTAATAAGATCACGTCATGCTGATGTTTGGTAGTAGGATATTCCATTAGGTAGTCCATAGAAATAGATTCCCATGGTCGACTAGGAATCGACAAAGGTGTGTAAATAATGTGTTCTTAATTCAAGGGTTTAGCAATGGAACAAACCACACATGATCGAATGTACCTGTTGACGTCAGATTTAAGTGAAGTTCAGTAGAAATACTTTTGGAGGATAACACCAGTCTTTTCTACTCCAAAATTTCCTGCAGCATTGTTGTAGTGCACATCCCAAATGATTTGTCGTTGATGCTCACCGGTTGGTACACAAAGTTGTCCAAGCTTGTATTGAAAGGACTTTTTCAGGAAGTAGTCGCTAGTAGACAATGTGTTGGTCTGAAGCTGTCTATAAATTGTGGCGAAGTCGAAGTCTACCGAATACAGTTGTGACCAAGTAGTGGTGTCCTAACCCTGCATACTCATCATTGTAGAAAGTAGAGTAATGGGTGGTCGACTGAGACAATTGGTTGCGACACTGGATTTACCTTTTTGATACTTAATTACTGACTGAAATCGTTGCAGGTAATTAATCCACTTGAATTGTCGAGTTGTTTGTAACTTTGACTGGGATGAGGCGAACTATAAGGGCTTGTGGTTAGTAAGGATGATCATTTCCTTCCCAAGGATGTAATGTCTCCATTACTTAAGGGCTTCCACAAAGTCATACAATTATTTTTCATACGTCGAATACCTTCTAACACTGTTGTTGAAAGTTTTAGAATGAAAAGCGACTTGGTTACCAGACTGAGTGATCACTCCTCCTACATCATAGTTTGATGTGCCCATCTCAATCTCAAAATGATTATGCAAATCAAGTAACACAACTACTGGTGCAGTACAAAGCTAGTTTATGAGTTTTGCAAAATCTTGTTGTTGTGTCTGTGTCCATTTGAAGAAAGTTTTCCTATTTTTCTTAGTCAACTGATTCAAAGTCAAGGCTATGCAGCTGAAGCCGAGTATGAACCATCGATAAAAATTTTCCAAACCAATAAAACTTCATAGTTCATGAATGTTTTGAGGAATGGTCCAATATTTAAGTATATGTACTTTTTCTAGGTCGACGTGAATGGCTGCAGAGCCAATTAAATACCCCAAATATTTGATGGTGTTCATCGCAAATGATCATTTTTCCATGTTAAGATATAGTCGATGTTGTTTGAAAGTGTCAAAGTTGTCTAACATGTTCTTCCCGTGATTAAGTGAAAATCAAGATGTCATTGGGCTATACAATGTTACACTTTCCGATGAAAGGTCATAGACAATCATCCATATAGTGCATGAAGGTCGTAGAAGGTCATCCATATAGCGCATGAAGGTCATAGCTGCATTGGTTAAGCCGAAAGGCATGACTAGCCATCCAAACATTCCTTCCTTTCTCTTGAAAGTCATTTTCCATACATTGGTGGACTCAATAGGAATTTGATGTTATCCCGACTTGAGTTTGAGATTATTCAATAATTTAGCACCTTTCACATAGTCAATGAGTTCATCTATCCTTGGAAGAGGGTATCTATTCTTTACCAAAATTTTGATGAGAGCCAAATAGTCAATGCACATGCACCAAGTCCCATCTTTCTTTGGTGTGACAATGTCTAGACTTCCACAAGGAAAGGAGTTGGGTCGGATGTGACCTTTGTTGATCAAATCCTGGATTTGTCTACGAATCTCTTCATTCTCCATAATGGATCTTCTGTAAACAGATGTGTTAGGTAATGAAGAACCAAGAACAAGTTGAATGGATTGTTTTACCAAGAAATCTAGAGGTACTCTGTTTGGCTCTTGAAATATGTTATGTTATTCCTCAAGAATGTGGTCGAACTGTTGTTATTGTTGGGAGTTGCGTTGTTCTATGAGTCGACTGGTTGCTGTAGTATTCCTGGAATGTTGAGTCTTTATCATAATCAATGCAAACTTTTGAGCATGATTGATAAGCTTCTTTGTTTGTTTGGCAGATATCATTGCAACTATTGGTGTAGTTCATAGCTCTTATATGCCATACCACTGATTCTGAATTTTAACAATCACCTTCTAAGGCTATGATTGATAACTTCCATGTCAATCCCATAGGTAAGGTTTCCCAAATAGTGCATCAGCTACAAAAATTGATGCCACGTCACAAAATACTTCATCTTCAAAATGCTTAATGAAGTAGGTGAGTCTACATTGTTGAGTGATTCTTAGTTCCGGCACATCCTTCATCTAACCGATATTATAAGGCCAAGGATGTGGAGCAGTGACAAGACCAAGTTTCTTCATGATATCTTCAGAAACAAATTTCTTATGGATACCATTGTCCACAATAAAATGTAATGGATTGTTTTGAACTCGTATTTGTGTATGGAACAAGATTTTTCATTCCTCCTCGTCGAAGAAATTCAAGGATATCGGAGTGGTCGATGTCCATGCCAAAAGGGTCGATGTTTTTGGGTTTGATTCTATGAGTATTTTGTCAGACAAGTCAGATGTTGACAACTTTTCCAAAAATTTATCTGGATCCTTGCATTTTGATGTATTATGACATGAGGAACTGTGATAATCACACAATTTCCTGACTGGGGGTTTCTTGCAATGTTGCCTTTTTTTCCTTTTGAGAGTGCTTCTTGTGATAATTTGTCTTTGGCAGATTTGGTTGAAAAGGGTGTCTTGATTTGTCGAAATCAGCTGGTGGTTTCTTGTCGGATGTTCAACCTGTGAGTTTGGTCACGAAACGTGCTTTTCCTTTTTTGGCTTCAATATTTCTCGCATAATGGAATGCATCTGCAAGTGTACTGACAGTCATAAATTCCATTTCTTATTGAATGTACGGGGATAACCTACTGGCATACTTCAGGACAAGCAATTTCTATTCTTCTTGGGCGCCAAGTCTGGTCATGAGTCGATAGAACTTGTCGGTGTAACTCTGCATGGATTGGTCTTTCCATTGCATAGGCTGCTTCCACTTCTTATATTGTTGTTCAATGTATTTTGGTGGGTAGAACTCCTTTTGGGATTACATGGAAAATTTCTCCCATGTGTCTATGGGGTCTCCTTCTCGCTCCATCTTTGTCGATAGATTCTCCCACCAACAATGCACATAGATTGACATATTTAAGGATGCAATGGTGATCTTTTTAGCTTCTGAGAGTTGATTGACAGAGTAGTAAGATTCCATTTGTTGTACCCAATTTTCTACGAATTCCACGTCAATATTTCCTTCTAGATTTAGTATGTCCAGATTCATTTGCATTTCTAATGAACTGATTTTGTCGGAGTTGGATCTTGTCGAGGATCCTCTAGATGTCAAAACAAATTGTGTGAGAATCTCATTGAACTGGGTGAACATTTTGGTTCGTTGTCAAGCTAGTTCCTTCTCTATTAGTTGTTATGTCTCGTTAGTTGCATGTCTATTCTTTGTTTCTTCGACCATCTTCTATGAAGTTGAAGGTAGTGCATCCTTGAATTGTTGAGTTTGTGAGCGTGTTTGAACATGCATAAGTTAGGTAACTTCGATAGAAGTGTCTACACAACTTAAGCTCTGAGTATGCTCTGATACCAGTGATTCGGGTTCCCAGGAGTACATCGAAGGACAACAGTTTGATTGAATTAAACAAGCATTGTTATGGCGAAAGGATATGAATAATAAGCAAAGCAGGAAATACACTACAGAAACAAAAAGTATACACCCACAAAAAAAATGCAAGAATTTGAATCAATCTTTGTTGTTCTATTACTGATCTATTACTTGCTTGTATATTACAATAGTGTACATACTTATATAGAGTGCTGACACACTTGGATGACTACCTGTTACGTTCAGTTACAAAGAAGTTAGAATGGTTTGGAAGTGCAACCGTTACAAACGACTGGAAGACATAGAGACAATATGTCGTAGTCGCGTCGAGATGATAGAGTCAACGATGCATATCGAGAATCTAAACCTATCAAAGTTGTGTCAAGGTTTGGACTTGTCGAATTTGATGCCGAACCTGTTGAATTCGATAAACATGCCAACTGTTGGGTGGATCACAAACCATGTAAACAATTTGTTAGAAATAAGAGAAAGAAAACTTAAGAAAATATCTTTGTGTTTCCACAACATTTCACACAAATATCAATCGTCATATATAGAGATTACAATTCCCAAGCACAAAAGAAGTGCAAATTTCAGATGGGTTACCACTAATCCTTCATGAGATGAATAGAAGCATCACATAGTTTTTCATAGCTGAAGTCTCCTTTCTCCAAGAAATCTTTAACACAACTCTTTAACATGAAGGCGTGCAACCCCATAATTTAAAACATGGAAATGCAGTCTACATGCAAGTCAAAGCTCATGTTGCAGTTTCAAGCTTCATATTATTTAAACAGTTGGATATTCAGTTCCAAGTTTTCTATGCATCTTCCACGATAGCTAGTTCACTAAGTGGATGAACAAAAATAAAGGGGTGTTCAACATTGGTCAACTGAGTCACAATGCATGCACAAAGAGAAGAGGAAAAATTACTTATGCACATCACAACTTTCAAAATGACGTGAGGTAATTTTCAATATTGGCACATCATGGATGGAGAGAACCTTCCCAAGGGAATTTTGTAGCTCTCAAGACTTGGTTGGATACATGCTTTGTTTTGGCTACAAACTCTACTCTAGTCGACAAGATGGCACCCGTGACAATATTTAATTGTTCCTCGTGGATACCCATTTACATAGGCTTCAGCATTGCTGGATCATTATTATTTGCATCTAGGCACTGTGGAGGATACTCCATCAACTCCATACGATCTCCATCAACTCCATACGAACTCTAGGTTTTAAGAGAAGCGAGTTGCATTGAGGTAATGTGGAGTATACTCCATCAACTCCTTACGAACCCTAGGTTTTACGAGAAACAATTTTAGAAAGTGGAACATGGAAAGCCATTCCATTTAGTTTTCAATTTAATTCTGGAAGAACCTTTCCAATAAACAATTGAGCTCGGAATAATAATTTGTCCAACAAATTTGCGTTGTGTTAAAGAGAGAGATCCCACGCAAGGAAACAATCTCTGACACACTAGTAGAGAGAACATACACTCTAGTCCTTTATTGGGAAAATGTACAAAGAGACTTTTACCAACAAATATTCTGAATAAAGGGCAACAAGTATAGTGGTTTGCAAACTTTTCTTATTCCAAGTTTGAAATTGCATAATATTCTAAAGCATATAAGGTGGCTCTTGATGAAACCCGAAGAAAACTCCGCATAATGGACGAGCAGGTCGACAGAGAAAGCATTCACTCCACCCAATTGCAGATTACTGCAATTCATCTATGTTTGTTCTATACGCACAGGTGATGTAGAGTAAATCGGGTCCAAGCAGAAGGAGTTGTCTAATATGCAAGGTAACGTCTACGCATAGTTGGTATGGATGATTCCTTTGGTAGAGATCTCGTTGCAAACACATTATTTTTGTGACCATTAACAATGTCCATTCCTTCCACTGCTTTCTGTGTTAAAATATCATTAATCTCTCATGATCCTCTGCATACTTTCCCTCTATAATACTCTGCAAAGAGAAAGGACGGTCCACTCTTCCGCCCGCAATCCCTGTTATATAGCAATCCCTGGAATATAGCCAAGATAATGTTTCAACGCAGATGTCCAGTCTCCAACATATGTATGACCTCTTGCACATGGAGCTATCATGGAATCCCCATCTCATAGACCAACTCGCAATATACTAGGCCTAAGAACAATCAGCGCTAGTGAGGAGGAGGAGAGGGATCACATCAGGTGAGAAAAAGGACACTTCATGAGAAAATGTTGCATTATGTAATGAGTGTTGGAAATATTAATTACTCCCTGATCCAAATATGAGTCCACTCTGCTAGAGTCTGTAGCAGGTCATCCTTTGTTAAACAGTCTAACATAATGAAGAGTTCAAGTCGGTAGAAGTTTTTATAAGAAAAAGCAAATTGTAATTAGATATATAGACACACATATAGAAAGAGAGATACAAACATGCATACAAAGAGAAGAAGAGAAGTGTAGAGATGAAGAAGGAAAAAACTCCTTGAATAGTTTGAAGTTAAAGCTTCTGTTTTTTATGAAAGTGTTAAGAGCCAAAGCTCTGTAAAAAGTGAAACATCTTGGTAAATTTCCAAGTTTGTATTTACCGCTATAGTTCTTTGTTATGCTCTAAGAGTAAATATAAATAGATAGTTTATGGTTTAATGCAAATTTATTTAGCCACACATCTTCTAATATGAGTGAATGTTGTTTACATTTAGTGTTCTAATCTGAGTGAATGTTGTTTACATTTACCGTTTAATGAAAAACATAAAGAATACATAATTATTTTACCCTGTAAAAGTTCTAGTTTTTATCCACAGAATGTTTGACACAAGTCTTATTTAATATTTGGTTATATAATATTGTGAGTGAGTCACAATATAGTTATGTCCCAGTTTATCCCAAGTTACCATTAGTGAAAAGTATTTTTCATATCCTAAGTCTTTAAACTAAGAAATATCTTCTTATAAAGTTAGACCAAAAGTTGTTTTGTGGAAGTGAAAAGTTGGTGGCAACCTAAATCCTGTGGCAGTAAAAGTGGGTAGAAAGTAAAGTGAGTCTATGGAGGTGAAAGTAAGTTTGTTGTGGTAAATCCTCCTGAAGAATTTTGGTCGCAAGACTTTCTGTTAAAGTAAAAGAAAAAGGAAAGAAAATTTGTATGACTACCTAGTAACTCAAGTCTGCCCTTACGGAAACCGTCTTTCTTGAGATATGGTATTAGAGAAGTCTTGAGATATGGTATCAGAGAAGGTTTAGGAAGGAAACGTTGTCTTAAAAGGGAAAAATTAATTTGCTGAGAAAAGGTAAAAAATAAAAATGATTTCCACTTCTGGTTCACAAATGTTGAGTTTACAAAATCCTATTTTTACAAGAAATAATTATGAGTATTGGTCTTTAACAAAGAAGGATTTGTTCAGAGGTCAAGATGTTTGGGAGATAGTTCAGAATGGTTATGCAGAGCCAGCAAATCAAACGACATATAACAATCTCACACAAGATGAGAAATATGCCCTGAGGGAATAGAAGAAGAAAGATGGAAAGAATTTGTTCTACATACATCAAGCCATGCATGAAAGCATACTCCCAAGAGTAGCAGCAACACTTACTACTAAGAAGGCATGGGAAACATTAGATACTGCATATCAAGGCTTGGACAAGGTAAATACTTCTAAGTTACAAATTCTTAGAAGATATTTTGAATCTCTATGAATGAAACATACAGAGTCAGTAGACTCATTCTACACTAGAGTTATTCACACATACAGAGTCAGTAGACTCATTCTACACTAGAGTTATTGGTTTAATAAATCAACTAAAATCTCATGGAAAAAATATAGAATACCAAAGGGTTGTTGAAAAAATGCTTAGAAGTATTCCCCCAAGATTTGAATCCTTAGTTGTGACCTTCAAACAAAACAAAGACATGTCGATGTTTACTATTGATGAGTTGCAAGATTCACTCATAAATCATGAACATAGAATCAACATATCAAATACATCATTAGAAGGTGCATTCGTAGCATAGTCATCCATAAGCCATGGAAGAGGCAGGGGAAGAAATAATTCTAGAGGCAGAGGAAGAAACTTCTCAAAAGGAGGATGCAACATCAATCCGGTAAATGTCACTGGTAGAGGAAACAATTAGATCCCAAGTCATCCAAGTGGTCACAGGTTTGATAAATAAAAAATTCAATGACATTATTGCAAGAAATTTGGTCATCATGCATATGAATGCAGGAATAAGTAGTATGAACAAGGAAAGCAAATCCATAACTAGTCGACAAACACCAGTACTTTGTCGAAGGCAATGTTGATGGCATGCACATCCCTAATCGAATGTAATATCGTCCAAGAAAGTCCATGTGACATATCATATTTAGATTCAGGATGAAACAATCATACGACTGCTAATTTAAATTTGTTTTCTAGTCTAGATAATTCAGTTCAAACTGATGTTATACTTGGAGATAATGTCCAAGTCACTATATTAGGAAAATGTACTGTTGTTATTCTAACCAAACAGGGGGGAGCGAATGTTTAAGCCTAATGTTTATCATGTCAAATGTATGAAACACAATTTTTTTAGTATTGGAAAGCTGATACCGAAAGGTTACCAAGTCTACATGGAGGACAATCTCTATGTGATTAAATAGATGCGTCTAAGTAACCAACTGATAGAAAAAGTGTCAATGAAAATAAATCACTTGTCTCCATTAAGGATAATTCAAGACATGAAAGGAAAGACAAATACAAGAGCTGCACTCAAGGAAGAAAGTAAACAAGACTTGACATGCATAGCGACAAGAAAGAAAATTATAGCATGGAAATTCAAGCAACGTTTCAAATAGAAGTTCAGGATGATTCCTTGCTATAGCATTTCAAATATGGACATCTAAATTTTGGTGGACTGAATCTACTGCACACAAAGAATGTGGGGAAATGATTTCCATTGATCGAAAAACTAGAGAGAGTTTGTGAAGGCTGCATTTTTTGCAAGAAAAATAGAGAAACTTTTCTAGTCGGAAAGTCATACAAAGCACCCACATCTCTTGAGATTGCGCACTCTGATATTTGTGGTCCAAGGAAAACTTCATCCATTGGTGGCTCCAATTATTTTATTACTTTTATTGATGACTACTCAAGAAAACGTGGGTATATTTTTTGAAACATAAATATGATGCATTTAGTTGTTTTTAGTAGTTCAAGACACTCATGGGGAACTAGAGTGGTCACGCATCAAATCCTAAGGACGGACGGAGATGATGAATATGTTTCAAATGAATTTCTAAATTTTTGCGAAAATGATGGCATATAGAAGCAATTCACTGTGCGATATACACCTTAGCAGGATGATGTCGTAGAAATAAATAATAGAACCATTATGGAGATGGTGCACAACATGATTTCAACCAAGCATTTTCCAAATGGATATTGGGTTGAAGCAGTCACAACTGTTATATATATTATGAACTAGTGCCCAACAAAGGGCATGAAGAACAAGGTTCCTAAAAAATCATGGACATGTATGAATCACAGTGTTTTAGATTTAAAATTTTATGGATGTGTCACATATGCTCATGTGCCAGATGAACTAAGAAAGAAGTTAGACAAGAAGGGACATAAATCTTTTTTTGTTGGCTAAGTTGAAGACACAAAAGCATATAAGTTGTATAATCATGTCGCAAGTAAAATAATCATCACTCGCAACGTTGAATTCATCGAGAATGAATCATGGGATGGAACCATCGAGAATAATTTCAATATTGTTTCAAATGTTGAACATGATGACATGACCGAATAATTGGTTCAAACATGTTAGTCAACCGGTCGTAGCATCGTCGACTCCCATGACATCGCAACATAGTTTAGCACAAGGAATTTTGACACAAGTCGCAACTCAAGATACACCGACAAGCACACCAAGAGGACAACAGACTCCATCAGGCATTTTGTCAAGGTTGACATTGAAAGATCCAATGAGGAGAAGAAGTTTGAGTGAAATATATGAAGCTGGTACACCAAATTCATTCTCTCTCTTTACATTATTTTCTCAAATAGATGATGCACTAACATTTGAGGAAGTAGTCGAGATGAAATATGGGCACAAGCCATGGATGAAGAAATATAATTCATTGAGAAGAATCAAACATGGGAACTGGTTGATGTCCCAAAAGATAAGGATGTAATCAACGTCAAATGGATTTACAAGACCAAGCAAGATGATGATGAGAATGTGCAGAAGCACAAAGCAAGAATGGTCACAAAAGGGCTCATACAACATCCCAACATATACTTCATTGAGGCCTTCGCACCAGTCGCACGTATGGATACAGTCAGAACAGTTTTGGCTATCGCTGCACAAAAAAAATGGCCTGTTTATCAAATGGATATTAAATCGAAATTTTTGAATGGCTATCTGGATGAAGAAGTATATGTGGAACAAACACAAGGCTATGAAGTTTTAGTACAGGAACACAAAGTATACATGTTGAAAAAGTCACTATGTGGTTTGAAGCAAGCTCAGAGAGATTAGTATAGTCGCATTGATTCTTACCTCATCGACAACAGATTTTACAGAAGTGAAAGTGAACCGACGTTGTACACCAAATTGAATGAGCAATGTAACATGTTAATTGTCTACCTGTATGTAGATGATTTAATATTTACTGGTGATTTTGGCATAAAAGAATTTAGAACAATCATGGAAAGTGAATTTGAAATGACTGAATGGGGGCTCACAAAAATTTTCTTGGGCATTGAAGTCTAGCAGTATGAAAGTGGTATTTTTATATCACATTCAAAGTATCAACTACAATTTTAAAAAGATTCAATATGTCTAATTGCAAGACATCCCCAACGCTAGTAATAACAGATTTAAAATTGAACAAGGATGGTGATGGATCAACTGTAGATCCTAAGTTGTTTAAAAGGATTGTTGGAAACCTTATGTTTTTAACAACAACAAGAGAAAACATCATGTATGGAGTAATTCTAATCTCAATATCCATGGAGACACCAAAAGACTCTCATTGGCAAGAAGGTAAAATAATTACGAGGTATGTAAGTGGCACAAAGGACCTTGGCATAATGTATTCAACCTCAGAAAATTTTAAACTCATTGGATACACTGATAGTGACAATGGAGGCATCACATATGACAAGAAAAGCACATCTGGGTACACATTTCATTTTGGTATAGGTATTGTGTCATGTGATTCAAAGAAACATCACATAGTAACTATGTCTTCAGCAAAAGCAAAGTATGTTGCAACTACAAGTGCCACATGTCAAGTTGTTTGGATGCAAAGAATTTTAAAAAACCTGTCATAGAAAAAGCAACAACAAACAACCATTTTCTGCAAC
This sequence comes from Pseudotsuga menziesii, assembly GCA_001517045.1. Taxonomy (NCBI): domain Eukaryota; kingdom Viridiplantae; phylum Streptophyta; class Pinopsida; order Pinales; family Pinaceae; genus Pseudotsuga; species Pseudotsuga menziesii. The sequence goes on from LPNX010053141.1 coordinate 329,366, forward strand.
AACAGTTCAACCATTGCATTGTAAAATAATCATGTCTTTCATAAGAGAACCAAACACATCGATACAAGGTATCATTTCATAAGAGAATTGCTGAACAACAAAGAAATTTGTTTAGAATTTTGTAGTTCTAAAGATCAACTTGAAAAAATATTTACAAAACCATTGGAAAGGGATACATTCCAGTATCTATGAATTTATATAGGAATGCCATTTTTTGCACAATGAATTTTGTCATAAAAAGAGCAAGTTTCAGCTCTGAAACATTTTGTGATATTTTGTTTTAAAATCCCCATCTTCTCATAATTAAGCCTGGAGTGATGGAAATATTAATTACACGTTGATCTAAATAGCATATCAATCGAGTTTGGCATATTCTGTAGCATCTTAGAATTTGTCAGATAGTCTGATAGGATGAAGAGTTCACATCTCTCATATATATAACAGGTGAATTAAATTTCTAAAGCTAATTTTCTAGGTAGATAGTTATTACAGTCTTTAATGTAAGTTAGTAGAAGTTTTTTATAAGAATAAGTAGATTTTAATTAGATATACAAACACACATATAGATAGAGAGAGAGAGAGAAAGAAATACAGAGAGAATAAGAGAAGCATGGAGAAGAAGAAGGAAAAAACTTTGTGAAGAGTTTAAAGCTCAATATTTTTTGTTTTATGAAAGTGTCAAGAGCCAAATCTCTATTAAAGTTGAAACATACTCGTAAATTTCCAAGTTTATATTTACGACTATATTTCTTTGTTATGTCGTCACAAGAACTATAAATACATAGTTTATGGTTTAATGCAAGTTTTATTTAGCCGCGCATCTTCTCTATATTTACCTGAGTGAATGTTGTTTACATTTACCATTTAGTGAAAGACATAAAGAATCCATAATTACTTATCCACGTAAAATTTCTAGTTTTTATATGCAGAGTGTTTGACACAAGTCTTATTTAATATTTAGTTATATGATATTATAAGTGATTTGCAATATAGTTGTTCCACAGTTTATCCAAAGTTACCACCAGTGGAAAATGTTTGTTCATATCCTAAGTCTTTATACTAAGAAATATCTTCTTATAAAGTTAGAACAAAATTTGTTTTGTCAAAGTGAAAGTTGGTCGCACAGGAGTTGGTCGCAACCTAAATCCTTTCATAGTAAAATCCAATCGAAAGTAAAGTGAGTTTGTCGAGGTGAAAGTGTGTGGAGTAAAAATTCCATAAAGTCTGTCGCACTAATTTTGTTGCAATAATTTTGTTTGTAAGACATTTCGTTAAAGTAAAAGAAAAAGGGAAAGAATGTTTTTATGACTGGGTGGTAACTCAAGTCTACCACCACGACAACCATCTTTCCTGATAATGACAAAACATGTAGAGTTATACATTGCATGCAAGAGGTATAGGTATGTAGGTGCATAGGTTTGAAGGACCCTCATGCATAGGGAATGCCCAGATAGAGGTAACATATAGCACGTCGGGCTAGGATGAGGCTAATGAAAGTTAAGCTGAAAGCAGGAGAATTGTAGGAAGATTGGCATGAAATAATGAATGCAAGAGTTATTGCATAGGCCGTAGAGCTAAGAATAGATTTGATACCACTGTTAGGTGCTCTATTGTGAAAATATGCAAAAATTCACATATAGACAAAAGTATAAACATCAAAGCACACTAATTCTGATTTATTAAATGTGTATTTACACAAATGATGATGTCCCTTGAATTAATATTCATCTTCCAAGTGGAATTTGGATTTATCTTCTATGTGGACCCTTGGTCTCCCTTGTATGTTCAAATTCCTCACACCCAAGATTAGACTCAAACAAACATAATTTTTTTTTAATCTCATCATGACCCTTGCAAGTTCAAATTTCTCACACCCAGGAATATACTCCAACAAATATAATATGTTTTTAATTTCATCATGACCCTAGATCTTCCATGTCATATCATAATTAATAATGTTGGAGCAATAATCTTCCTTAGTACCTTAATGATCTACCTAGGAGACATAATCAATTTTCTTGTCCTTATCTATGGTCTAACTTAGTTTATATTGATCAATACTAGTCAAATATGTGATTTTGGCTCATTAATTGTAGTTGAGGTGCTCTAGTTTGAACATCCTGACAGTTCAGACTCTGCATTAATTGTAAACCACTTCCAGCTTTGACTAGGGGCGCTAGTGTGTGTGAATGTGGCTTTTTGTGGCCTCCTTGGAATTTATTTGCCTCCTAGAGATTCTTCCACTCACCCATGTGCTCTCCAATGCTTTCCTTCCCTCATTTATGAACCAAGAATGCTTCTTACCTATTCACACATGTTCACACACAGTTTTGTGACTGTTTGGTTAGGTTTGGGAGCCTATTGGTCATCCTAGGGGAGTTTAGGGGTCAAATCCTATTTTGACACTTGTATGCATTCACATGGCCTCCAAGGGCTCACGAATCTTCTCCAATTTACTATAAATATGTATCATACATACGTACAAGGTGTGCTGTAATGTAATGGTTAGATATTAGTGCCATTCACATGTGTTATTTCATCTATTTCAGTCTCTTTGTTGTTCTCTTGCATATTTTGTCAAACACTTTAATGGTGAATATTGTTCTAGATCCTAGATCTACTTGAAAAAAAAAAGTCTAACAAATAATAAACTTATATTATCATAATTATGCTCATAAATATGTTTTAATAAATGATAATGTAAAAATGTAGAGGAATTCTACTCTATTGATTCTGAAATAAAAATAGTTTATATATATAATATGGTTTAATCTCATCATAACCCTACATGCATATATAATCTCCCATATCTTACAATATAATTGATTGTAGCCAACGTTATTCCTTAATGCATATATAATATCCCATGTCATATCATATAATTGATGTTATCCAACGTTATTGTTTACTCCTTATTAGTCCTTACCAATAGCAATACGAGCTATAGAAAACTATTTGGGTTAATGTATTAATACCTTCACAATTTTTAAGATAATTTAGCTTAGGTATTTGGCATGCCCTTGGTTTATGGTTTATGACCAATAGCTTATTTAATGTCCTTGGTTTATGAGAAATAGCCTATTTGGAGGCTTTATTTGGCTTCTTTTCAAAGGAATGATATTTTTATGAGTATTAAGCTAAGTGTTCAACTTTACAACCGTTGCAGCTCCTAAGAAGCATTGGAAATGTACTGCATGTGCATGAAGAATGGATGACTACTTTGTGTGGTAGGTTGCGAGCATGCAATCGACCTTGTTTCATGTCACCTTATTTTCCATCCTGGTAGAGACTAAGAAAGAGGAACGGTTCCTCCATCATCGCCAGCCTCTTGTGTTGGGTGACCATGTCATTACTGTACCTCCGTGAGGAAAATCGACCATGGACTCTACATTCGAGGTGCCATTTAAGCTCGTAAGCATACCTCTTAGTACTCTTGCAAATATTATAAGTTTTCATTTTCCTGATTTCCTCTTTCATTAAAATAGTGATGATTTTCTCTTTCAAATAGTAATGGTACTAAATCAAGAGGATAGGAATCAAATGGTTGAAAGAGATAATAATGGAATCAAAGACAATTTGAAATATATATATATATAAAGTAAATTTAGTTGTCTATGTCTAACTGCATGTTATCATTATCATTCTTCTTGTTATCCATTTATCAATCATAATTTATTTTTTATATTCTTTTTTATCTAACTTTCTTCTAGTATGTCGTGAACTATTGGTTATCCATTCATCAACTACTAATTATGCATTCATTGCTACCATGTTTATATATATATATAATAATTGTTTATTTCGAATTTCTAAGAACTACCCTAAAGTATATAGAAAAGTATAAAACAAAATGCATCCCACCCCAAATTCTCAAATTAAAACATAATAAACAATTTATTGTTTAATTTTTTTTGAATTTTGAACTTTGAACTTTCAGAAACGAGATGGCTACTAAAATTTTAATAATCTTCCTAACTCTCTTTTTATGTTCATGCTGAGTAGATTGCTAATCTATTTCCACAACTTTAGCAACAACAATCTATTATGCATTTAGTGTGCTTAGATGCAAAAGTATGGTATGTTTGGATTTGCAGTCACAAGAAAACCAATAGAATTGGAAGAGACTATGGATAACAAATCGAGGCTTAAAAAGATCAAGTTATACTAAAATTAATGGCGATATTTCAATTCTAAATATTACCATGGATTTTGCATCCTTTGCATATTGTTTGTTGATTTTGTGATCACTATTATATGAAACTGGATATCCTTCCTTGACTTAAATACCAAAGCCCGATGCAAACCTCCTTCATCTTTATATTTCAATTACTTCTCTTACAAGTACAATAGATTATCTTTTTCTTTGTAATAGTTTGGCAATGATATATGCTGTTCAAAAGCAGGAATGTATTTCAGTCCTAGATTAATTCTTTGGCCATGATGGATCAACAGATTCAATGACCAGCCCTGAAGCTGTAATAGTTACAATTGTATTCGGTTGAATGCTACTTGCCAAAAAAAACTTGCAAAGCCTTCATCTACATTCTTGTCTTGACTAGGTCAAATAAGGTAGGAACCCGTTCTTAAAAAGTGATGGAAAAAGTAATTACTCGCAAATCCATATCTGAGCCCAGCTGACTTTGTCAGAGTATGTATTAGTCAAGATCTTGTGAGTCATTCTGACAAGAGTGAAGATTCTAGGATTCGGCAATGTAAACCAGTCGAATTAATTTCTGAAGCTAAGTTGTCAGGTAGATAGTTATTACAATCTTTAATGGTGAGTCAGTCGATTCACGTAGAAGCAATTTTTACGTTTCCTATAAATAAAAGAAGAAGATTGTAAATCAAGTTAGACAGTAGAGACAACTCTGGCTAAGAAAGGAGAGAAAGAGAAGTTGAAGCTCAAGCTTCTGTGTATGTGATTCTGTCGAAGAGCCGAAGCTCTGTAAAAGGATCAGTCGGTGAGTCGACATGTTTGGATCAACAAGTTTGTATTACCTTTGTTATTTCTGAACAATATATATATATATATGAAATATTTTATGGTTGAATGCATGTTTATTTGGCCACACATTCTTTCCATATTTACTTGTGTAAATGTCTTTTACAATTACGGTGGAGTGAAAGAACAAGTATCCTTAAATTTCTCATCATGTGAAAGTTCCAGGTTTTACGACACAGTGGTCGACTCAAGTCTTCCTAAATATTTCGCTATGTGTTTTTATAAGTTCTATAGAATTGTTAGTGTGTCGATTTTTACTTCATATTACTCACAGGTGAAAAACATTTATAATTTCTTAAGTCTTTTAGACTAAGAAACATACTCTGTAGATTTCGACTAAAACCAAGTGAACCAACAAGGTCAGTTGAGTAAACTGACTAGTGGTCGAAGTGATAATTCGACTAGTGGTCGAAGAGGTCAACAGACTAGTGGTAGAAGTGAAGTCACTGGCAAGTTATCGAAGTAAAATCTGTCGGTAGAACCGACAAGTAGAGATAAATCAGTCGGGTCTAAAAGGCTGACCAAAGTTTATAAACTTATCTAGTCGGGAGTTAGACAAGTTTCACCCAACAAGAAAGAAAAAGTAAAAAAGGTCGGCTTGAAAAATTAATTTTTATTAACTGAGCTGTAAACTTAAGTTTAGTCGGCTCGGTTTTGGCTAAATGGTATTAGAGGAAGGTTTAGGAAATAAATCTTGTCTTAAAAGTGGAAAATTAATTTTCTAAGAAAAGTTAAAAATTAAAAATGGCTTCCATTTCTCCTTCACTGCAAACTCCAATTTTTACAGGAAAGAATTATGAATATTGGTCTTTAACAATGAAGGATTTATTCAGAGTTCAAGATGTGTGGGAGATAGTCCAGCATGGTTATGCAGAACCAGCAGACATGACAACATATAACAATCTCACACAGGCTGAGAAAGATGTCTTGAGGGAACAGAGGAAGAAAGATGGAAAAGCTTTGTTCTACATACATCAAGCCATGCATGAAAGCATACTCCCAAGCATAGTAGAAAAAATTAATGCTAAGCAAGCATGGGATACATTGGAGACAGCCTATCAAGGTTCAGATAAGGTAAATAATTCCAATTTGCAGATTCTGAGAAGAGATTTTGAATCTCTATCCATGAAATATTTAGAGACTGCAGACTCATTGTACACTAGAGTTATTGGTTTGAAAAACCAACTGAAATCTCATGGAGAAGCCATAGAATACCAAAGAGTTGTTGAAAAAATTCTCAGAAGTATTTCCCCAAGATTTGAAAACTTGGTTGTGACCTTGGAAGAACACACAAACATGTCGACATTTACCATTGATGAGTTGCAAGCTTCACTCATCAATCATGAACACAGACTAGTAGAACACAAACATCATTGGAAGGTGCATTCATAGCACAGTCATCCATAAGCCGTGGTAGATTTAGGGGGAGAAACAACTTTAGAGGAAAAGGAATAAGTTCTTTCAGAGGAGGACGAGGCAGAGGTCCAACAAATGTCGGTGGAAGAGGAGATAATCAGAACCCAAGTCAGCCAAGTCGCTAGAGGTTTGATAAATAAAAAATCCAATGTCATTATTGTAATAAATTTGGTCATTATGCATATGAATGCAGGAAGAAACAATATGACCAAGTAAGGCAAAGCACAAATCAATCGACCAACACCAACACTTCGATAAGTGTAATGTTAATGGCATTGACATCTCTAGTTGAATGTAATCTTGTTCAAGAAAGTCCACATGACATATGGTACTTAGATTCAGGATGCAACAACCACATGAATGGTAATTTAAATTTGTTTTCCAGTCTAGATAATTCAGTTCAACCTGATGTTACACTTGGAAACAATGTCCAAGTTACTATTTTGGGAAAGGGAAGTGTTGATTTTCTAACCAAACAGGGGGAGAGTAAGTATATCCCTGATGTCTATCATGTCGAAGGTCTGAAACACAATTTGTTAAGCATTGGACAGTTGATACAATGACAAGTTACTTATTCTGATGTCTATATGAAAGATGATCAATGTGTGATTAAAGACAAGTGTCCAAGCGACCAGCTGATAGCAAAAGTGATAATGAAAAGAAACCACTTGTTTCCATTGAGGATAGTTCCCAAAATGAAAGGGAAGACAAAAACAGGAGCTGCATTCAAGGCAGAAAGTAAAGAAACATTCGAGCCCTTCGACAAGAAAGAAAATGGCAGCGCTAATTTGTGGGTTGCATTTCAAACAGAAGTTTAGAATGAATCCTCGTTGTGGCATTTCAGATTTGGACATCTGAATTTTGGTGGGATGAAGCTACTGCACACAAATAATATGGCAAAAGGTTTACCATTGATCGACAGATTAGAAAGGGTTTGTGAAGGCTACATTTTTGGCAAGCAACATAGAGAGACTTTTCCATTCGAAAAGTCATATAGAGCACGCACACCACTTGAAATTGTGCACTCTGATATTTGTGGTCCAATGCAAACATCATCCATTGGGGGATGCAAGTATTTTCTAAATTTTATTGATAAATACTCAAGAAAAACATGGGTATATTTTTTGAAACATAAATCTGATGCATTTAGTTATTTTCAATAGTTCAAGGTACTCGTGGAGAACTAGAATGGACAACGCATCAAGATATTAAGGACCGACAGAGGAGGTGAATATGTTTCGAATGAATTTCTAAATTTTTGCAAGACCCATGGCATACAAAACCAATTCACTGCATGGTATACACCTCAGCTGAACGGTATTTTTGAAAGAAAGAACAGAACCATCATGGAGATGGCACACAACATGTTGGAAGGCAATCATTTGCCAAATGAATATTGGGGTGAAGCAGTCACAACTATTGTATACATTATGAACTAATGTCCGACAAAGAGTGTGAAGAACAAATTTCCCTAAGAAGCATGGACAGGTATGAATCATATTGTTTCTCATTTAAAAGTTTTTGATTGTGTTGCATATGGTCATGTTCTAGATGAACTGAGAAAGAAGTTAGACAAGAAGGGATAGAAATGTATTTTTGTCGGCTATTGTGAAGACACAAAGGCATGCAATTGGTATGATCATGTCGCAAAGAAAGTGATAATCAGTCGATATGTTCAATTTTTTGAGACGAATCATGGGATGGAACTGTTGACACAAATTTCAAGATTATGTCGAATGTCGATAATGATGACATGGAGGATGAAGTGGTTCAAACACCACATGTAAGTCAACCAGCCACAGCATCGTCAACTCCCATGACACCATGACATGGTTCAGCATAAGGACCATCAACACAAGTGGTATCTCAAGCTACACCGACAAGTACACTTAGAGGATAGAAGACTCCATCAAGCATTTCGTCAAGGTCGACATCGATAGAACCGGTGAAGACAAGAAGTCTACGTGAGATATATGAAGCTAGTACACCTAATTCATTCTTTCTCTTTGCATTATTTTCTCCTATATATGATCCACTAACATTTGAAGAAGATGTTGAAGAAGAAGTATGGGCACAAGCCATGGATGAAGAAATAGAATGCATTAAGAAGAACTAGACATGGAAACTGGTTGATGTACCAAAAGACAAATATGTAATCAATGTCAAATGGATTTACAAGACAAAGCAAGATGCTGATGGGAATGTGCAAAAGCACAAAGCAAGAATGGTAGCAAGAGGGTTCACACAGCAACCCAGCATAGACTTCAATGAAACATTTGCACCTGTTGCATGCATGGATATAGTCAGAATAGTCTTGGCCATTGTTGCACAAAACAGATGGCATGTTTATCAAATGGATGTCAAGTCGACATTCTTAAATGGCTATCTAGAAGAGGAAGTATATGTGGAACAACCATAAGGGTATGAAGTTCCAGGTCAAGAGCATAAAGTGTACAGGCCGAAAAAGGCACTCTATGGGTTGAAGCAAGCTCCTATATCTTGGTTCAGTCGGATTGATTCCTTTCTCACTAAAAATGGCACTAATACATAATATCAAAATTGCAATTGTTTTTCGTTGTTATTTCCATGTTTTTTCATCTCAATTGCGACAATAACGGTCACTATGTTTCATGGCACTTATTTCGTGGATATAATAACAAAATTTATAGGCTGTTGATATAGAGACGAAAACTGTCCACCACGTGTCTTCCATACGGTGGCCTTGAATTTTTTTTTTTTTAAATTCATTTTCTAAGTTTTGTCGCTCTATCGACAAAGTTGTTGTCCCTATAACAATGAAAATATGGATAAAAATGTTAGGAAAAATTTTGTTTCCATGCAAAAATGTGGAACACTTTCGATGAACGTTGGTTTCTCTATCGACGAATTCTGGAATTTGAATAGGATTTTCTTCCACGAATTCGTCGCTCTATCGACAAAGTTGTCGTCCCTATAATGATGGAAATATGTCCAAAAATTGTTACACAAAATTTTGTTTCCATGCAAAACCGTGGAACACTTTCGATGAACTTGTGTCTCTCTATTGATGAATTCTAGAATTTGAACAGAAATTTCTTCCATGCAAAACTGTGGAAAACCAATCACTTTTGACGAAATCCGCAAATTGAACGATAATATTTCCACGAAAATTCATCTCTATAGCGACAGTATTCCTAGAAATCCACCTTGGGTTTCAACGGTTTTGTAAAATACCTGTGAGGAAATTTCATCGATATTGAGATGAAACCTAGAAGTTTCAAAAAAAAATTAAAAAACCGTGGAAAGGTATCTTCCTTTCCATGGTTTTGGATCTTCAATAAGTGCTTGTGAAAAAATACATGCTATATTTTAAAGACAAATAAATGGATAAAATATAACACAAGAAAGATGATTTGTAGAAAATAAATATATCGGGAAAGTAAGATATGGGGGTGATTCCATGAAGATGGGTAACACTTTTTGGCCAAATTTGGCGATGAAAACCTAATTTTTTACTCATGTGCTAGATAGAAGCCCTCAAAACGCATATATGCCATGTGAATTTTGACTTGAAGTAAAAAAACAAATTGTAGAATATTATGTTGGCTTCATAGTGATATTTTTTTTAAAATATTCCGATGTCATTTAATGTGTGAATTTGTGCATTTAATGAACTGTGTGACCTTAAAAATTTGAGGAAGCTAATAAGTGGCTCGTGTCCACGTAGAGTAATTTAATCTTGCATTAATAATTCTAAAAAAATAAATATATGAGCATGATCTACATAAAATGCAGTG
>LPNX010053147.1:19293-41726 GCA_001517045.1 Pseudotsuga menziesii
TGGAATTTTGAAAGATTCATCCCTCATGGGATTTTTTCCATCCAATACTTCCCCTCCTAATACGAAAATTTTCATAGTAAACATGATATCATCCATGACCGGGGTCATGTATAAAGGGAAAGAGACTATTGAATTTTCTTCTCTGAGTCCACACGAAGCCCTGTATGATGCCATTCAATATGTTTATGATGCTTACGTAGATGATCATCATTTGGTAGCATCATATCCTTACCATATTCCCTATTGGATAGATTCCCCTCTCCCGACTTTGGAGTATCTCTCACAGACTTTTCCATAAGTTGTTTCCATCATAGATATTATGAGTCCAAATGAATCCTTATGGGAAGACTCTCATCATTGATCTTTGTTTCTTCCTAATGCCGATTTGGTAGATTCATATTTTGTTTATATTATCAGTTCTGATATGGTCGAGTATCCACAAATGCCTGTATTATTGGAAGGTTTTGATTCTGAAGGGAATTTATACAACATCACCAAAATAATTCCCATAGACATATCGATGAAGCTAGGTTGTTTCGAACGTGTTCACATAGGCCAAAACTATTCAGCAATGGAAATTGAGGAATACCAAGCTCTTTTTAAGGAATTTCATGATGTTTTTTCCTAGACTTATGAAGAAATTCCCAGGATTGATACATCTATTGTTGTACATGAGATCAAAACCCACCCGACGATGAAACCTATTAGGAAAAAACTTCACCAAGTCCACCCAAGGAAAGCCACATCCATTAAAGCTGAGGTTGAAAATATTTTAAAATCTTGTTTTATCTACCCTATACATTTAACCGAGCGGGTATCTGATATTGTTCAAGTTTCCAATAAACAAGGAAATATTAGGGTTTGTATCGATTTTCAGGACTTGAACAAATCTTGTCCAAAAGACAACTTTCCTACCCCTCATATTGATTAGATAATTGAAAATTGCACCGAAAGTGTCATTTTTTCTTTTATGGATGGATTTTCTGGTTACAATCATATTGAGATATTTCCTACTGACCAACATAAAAAAACATTCATTTCCCCATGGCGAATCTTCTATTATCATTAATTACCTTTTGGATTGAAGAACGCTGGAGATACTTTCCAACGGGCCATGTATTATGCTTTTCATGATATAAAACACATAGGGGAATCATATATGGATGACCTACCTACTCATTCACAATACTAGGAAGATCATTCAGGGCCTCTTAGACACATCTTCCTTCAATGCCGTCATTAGCATATTTGGGTGAATCCACATACATGTGTTTTTTGTGTTGAGACTGGATGCCTTCTTGGTTTCATTGTTTCTAAGGATGGAATTCAGAGAGATCCCTTGAAAATTGATGCCATTGTGGCCTTCCACCTCCAACAGACATGACTGAAATCCAAATTTTGCAAGGGAAGGAAAAAAATTCGTCGTTTCGTATGAAATTTTGTAGCGAAAATGCATGGCTATATGCGTCTCTTGAAAAAGAACACTCCCTTTCTTTGGGATAAATAGGATCAAATAGCTTTTGATAATTTTAAACATGCAATAACACACTCACCTATGTTGCAGCCCCCAAATTATTCAAAATATTTTCTACTTTATATTTTCACCTCTACTACTACCATTGGTATGGTTCTAGTTTTGGAAGATTACAACAGCCAAGAACATGTGATCTACTATCTTGGTAAGAGTCTTCTTGAATCTAAAACCCACTACTCACATGTGGAGAAGCTATCTTTGGCTAAATACATTGTTGTGCAACGTTTTCTTCATTACATATTACTTTGCACCACTATCGTTCTTGCAGATCAAAACCCTATGTACTATATTCTTACATGTCAAGTACTAGGGGGAAAATATTCTCATTGGATTGTTATCCTACAGGAATTTGATCTTGAATTCACTACTAACAACTTCTAAGAAGTCCTTATTCTTCACATAGTTGATGTGTGAACCTTCCCATGCTCTCATGGAAATTGATCCCAATGATTCATTTCCAAATGAATTCTTGTTCGTTCATGGTATGGAGATTTGATCATATATCTCCAAACTCAAATATTTCATGCCAATTGTTATATTTGATTTTACCACACATGGTTTATCACATATTTATGGCCTTCCCTATCCCTCTATAGACTCTTTATACCCCATGGACTTATATTATACTTTGATTTTCCAAGTTCATCCCTTAGAAACATCGGTTTATTGTTGTACGTGAATTTTAAACCCATACTCACATGTACACATGAATTTTAACCTCAAACTCATGTACATCGAGATGTGTGCATAAGTCCAAATATTTTTCGAGTTTTTCTCATAGGAGTCCAAAGATCCTAACTCTTGGCCTTCCATATTCCTTGGGATCGCTCGGATTCGACCCTCCATTACCCCTTTGGAGTTTTATATAAGGAACCCCTTGTATACATTGAAGAGGAGGAATTGAAGAGTAAAGAAACTATAGTCCATCATTGCCATAGTTTGCATATACTTGAGTTTGCATCTCTTTTTCCCTTTGGAGCACTTTTTGTTCTTCCCAATATTGCCTTTGCTTGTGAGGTTGCTATCGAGAGATGGAGGATCGAGGTGGTAGAGGCCCAGGTGTAGGACTCCAATTCTCTTGTTCGTATATGTTCTGACAGAGGTTGTCACTACTATAATCTCAGATTTTATTAATAGAAATATATTTTCCTGTCCAATTATGTGCATTTGAATATGAATATTGAATCCATGGATGTATTTAATTGCTTATACATTATCGAATATATATGCTAGAGTAGGTCTAACACATTATTATAGAGAATGCTTGTCTTGTTTGTTGTTGTTGAGAGTGAATTGCTGACGCAAGCGTGAATTGGAAAGCTCAACAGGGATCTACTTCAACCGTCTGGAACAAGGTACGATTCGGTATCCCTTAGTGTTAGATGTTTGGTTTCTCTTGCATATTGGGAAAGATTAATTTCTAGGGTCAAAGATGTCTGTTGTGGTACACCCTAGGCCATACAAAGTATCTCTCCATAATAGAATTATCAACCATATTGGGGAGGTTCCTAGGTGTTTCTCTTTGGGGGTTTTTGGTATTGAATGTACTTAAAATTTCTCTTGATTTCTCTGTTTCTATGTCAGGTATTGGGGCATGTTTTCCCAGTAGGTTTCTGAAGAAGTAAATTTTTTCTTGGCTTGTTTGTTTTCCCTATTTTTATGCCTTTTTATTATTGTACACGAGTTTTGTAGTCACAGTCGCATATACATGCAGGTTTTCCTTGAATAGTCATGTATATACATTGTTTTACGAAGAACAGTCACATATGCCTTGATTTTGAGCCTTAGTTAGAGGATTAAGTGTTGCTAGGTGAAGTTTGATGCTTGCTAAGTTTTCTTTAATGCTTCTGGTTTCTGTATACACCCTCTGTTTCTGACCAGAGACTGCTTCTAGTTTAGTTTTTAAGCTTTATTCTTGTCATTCATTTATCCATTTTTTGTTTTGATATTAGTGCATTAGGTCTCTTTTACCTTAGTTCCTTGCTTGGCTGCTGTTTGTGAGTGGTTGCAGGATCTGGGGCTTGTAGAGTCATTTATTTCTTTCACATCTCATTTATTTTCAAAAAATACAAAAACATTTTTGCTTTTGCATACTTATGCATCTCTTGCATTTTGAATTAGCATGGTACTTGCATTAGGTTTGCTTTCTAGTTTATAGTCATATTTTCATCTAGGAATGATTGCACTTATATTTGAAGGAAAAATCCTACATCTCATGTAGTGGCATACCATGTTCTTCATTCTACACACTGCACTTAGCATTGCTTGTTAAGTGTGCATATTTACTTCACTACTGAGTCATAACTTCATTAGTTGCACGACCATTTCCCTATAAGTAATCATAGCCAACTCAAATCAATGCTTAATAAAATGAATTACACTCCTTTCTTTTATAAGGTGCATCAAGAAGATTAGGTTTTAGGGTCTTGGAATAGTTAATTGTGAGTCAATTCTCCAAGACCACTAAACAAAACAAGTAGGTATCCGTCCAGGTGAGAGTGTGAAACCCTTAATATAATTAGTGTTTCTTAGGAAGCTCCTCTTACATGGGAGTTAAACACGAGGAATTGCACACGATTGTGATTAGGATGACCCCTGGTCACTTTTTATGATCACCGGAGATATTTCCATGATTGTATTTGTATATGGGGGCCTTTGAGGTACGGTCGGTGCACCCTTGGGGTACTGGTTTGTGCTTTCAGAATTCAGGATTTTATACTCTGCCCATACAGTCGATCCCTCCTATGATTGTCCACTTGAGAATTGAGTATATTGAGGTGACCTTAGTTTCCTTACCTAGGTATCGAGGGGGTATTTGAAGAGGTTAATCTATAGGTGTCATGCCTAGTTAGGGGTCAGACAAAATAGTCGCTATATGCGTTGAATCTGAGGGACACTATAATTGGTTACGAATCTCCACTTATTGTGTATGGGAGTCTCAAGCCTCTCCTAGGTGACACATACCTGCTTCATTCAAGAGCTCATATATCCTACCCTTAGTTTGATTGTGATTTGAATTTATATTTTCTTAGGTGTATGCTCTGTGAATGTTAGATTGCTTAGGGTTGCGTAGCTAAATCGAGTCTTTTTTTTCTATTGAGTCATTATGGATTTAGGTGTGGCACCTCATTGTTCTTGTCATTTAGCGGGACTTCTTCCTTCCACATCTCCTCCTCCTTTGGGACAGAGAACCAGACAGTCTGAGTGGACTCATTCTCACATTGATTCACACACTATGGGTGATCATGAGCCTAATATTTCAGAGATCCCTGATCTTCCTCGCCATGTATGGGAGGATGAACCTACAAGCACATATGGGACTCCGGTAGGGTCTAGTCATCATTCGGTTGGACCGTCACATGAGTATTTTTCACAATTCATAGATTCCACACACCCTAATCGTTGGTATTGGATTCCAGACAATGAGACTCACCATGCATCTACTAACACTAGCACTATTAGGTATGGCATGCATGATATTCCTAAGACCGATCCGAAACCTCATGATGGATTGGGTGTTGACCTTGGTGTTGTGCCTGGGGGGACTTCCATTCCTTTCCAGGAGGATAGATTTGGTATCTCTAGTCACATTACACCTTCCATCCCTACAGTGGATGTCTCTTCACACACACACCCTAGACCTAGCACTAGTGTTCCCATTTGGGGACCAGAACCTAGACATGTATTCCATCGTCTTCAGCACCTATCCATTCAAATGCTTTTTTGATGACTCATCCTCCTCCTAAATCTAGTGGGCCTTCAGGCCAAAGTTCTGTTCTTAGCCATGTCTATTCTACTTCTGCACACACCATAGTGTCATAGGGCCATGTGCCTCCTTATGTGTTATTAGGACATGTATCTTCCTATGGACCATCTTATGGACCTTCTCATGGACCATCTCATGGTCTAGCTTATGGAACCTCTTATGGACCATCTTATGGAAAAAACTATCAACCTTATGGATTCGGGTATCAACCTGTATACCAGTCTCCTAATTATGGCTTTGTAGCAACTCAATCTCATGGTACTCCAAATTACAATGCTTCCATGCAACCCTTTATGGGTAAAATGGGAGGAGGTTACTATCCCACTGGCCAAAGCCATTGTGCATATAGCAATCAGCCTTATGTGAACCAGTCCTATCAAGGAGAGTGGAACAAACCAGCTCAACCTAGGCTCCCTTTCCTTGTGACTTTGAATCTACCTGATTTGTTGACATTCAAAAACAATCATGTATCTCATGACCCGGCATGGCCGGTAATCCATACCAAACATCGTTTGGGCATTCCAAAGTTCAAAGGTAAGTATGGTGAAGATCCTGGTGAGCACGTCATGACCTTCCATCTTTGGTGCTCTTTGAACTCCCTGAATGATGATTCTATTTGTTTGAGACTATTTCAATGCACCCTCATGGATCCTGCCTCTAAATGGTATATAGAGTTACTTGGGGGGAGTTATACTTGGTTCAATGACATAGTGATGACTTTTCTTAATCACTTATTGCTACCGATACATTATGACGCTGGTACCGAAATCTTGTCGACATTTTGGCAAGACAAAGCCACCCACATTTCAGATCATATTCAATAGTGGCATAGCTAGAAGAGATTAATTAAATCCTTTATACCACTAGAGTTTCTTCTAGAATGGTTCCTGAAGTCGTTGTTCCCCTATATTGTGAAGGATGTTTCTACATCTAGATTTCTAAATGAGGATTGAGCTATTTTTAGGGCCCATCAATTGGACTTGATTTATGCTCAGTCTAATCTCCTTTATGAGATCATACCTAATGCTCCATGTTCCAATTTCGACCCCAAGTTTAAGCCTGGGCCACATGCCGATGGTATTGTTGGCTCCGTAAGTACCAAACTTTCGGACTAGGTTACAAAACAAGTGAGCCAGTTATAACTTAACCAATCTATGTTGGGAAAAGCTACAGCTTCATCACTTCCTACCCAATTGGCAGATGTACTTTTAGTGCAATCGTCGAACCCGAAAGGTAACCAACAACCTAGAAGGAATAAAAAGAAAGGAAAAATAATCATAAGGGTGGGAATAAAAATGATAATAATAACAATGACAAGAATGTAAATAATGCTGGGGGGGACAAGAAGCCTAAGCAGACGGTAAATTTTCCTTGCAAGTTGTGTAAGGATGAACACCTCACTCACTTGTGCCCTCATATGGAATATGCCTCGAAGTTCATAGCACATGGCCCAACTATGTTTACAAATATTTTACCAAACAATCAAAATATGAAATCAAGGACTGTGGATCTTGGTAGTACGTCTAATGGAACTCAAAACCCACCGGCTGCCACTAGTGGCCATGGTTGCATTAACATGTTGAAAGCTATGAATTTTTTGTGTCATACCCAAATCCTGTCACCACCATGTGATAAGACCCTTGAATTACATATTTTCCCTTAATCCCAGCACTTGGGGTGGAAACCCATGTTGTTTGTCAATCTTACATAAAAATACTCAGCACCGCACTTTCCCCGTTAACCATGAGCGGTACCCTGCTCACACCACCTGTATATTGTTTACCATAAGCGGTGCCACTGCCTATAGCCTTTGGTCCATAAGCGTTTCTAACTTAAACCACTCTGTCATAAGAGGAGAAAAGTGGTACCCTGGGTAAAATGGGAAAAAGAGTAGTTTCTCGAGGCTTCTAGATCATGAGCCTCGTGTCCTCCCTTATCCCTAACATTGTAGGTCAGTTGAGCTTGAGATCCCCCATCATAGGATCTTAGAGGCCACCTCATCCATAAATCTCTCAACCATTCCTATCCATTGAGCCTAATAAATACAAGCTCATGTCCATGGTTGAGGGGGAGAACTTGAGAGGTATTATTATGATGTTGGATTGACCACTTGGCCCAAGCCATTAGAGAGCATAGAGAGCAAAGTTGGAGCTGATGGGGATGAAAGTTTTGGTTTCATGGAGATTCATGTCAACACTAAGGCCTAATTGGTTGTAAAATTCTCCATTCATCTTAATGAAAAGCTGATTTTCGTCCCACATTACTGTTGTTTTGATTTCACATGTAAATGTTGTCGGATTCCTTAGTCACTGACATGGATAAATAGATTATGTTCTGGTAGATTTTATGTGTTTGCATGTTTGATATGATTGCAGGTACACAGGTTCACTATCGAAGCAGCATTCCAGATGTCTACGACATCCAGGGAAGGTCTTCATCCTTTGTCATTCACTCATTTGTTCTGGATCTAAACCATTCAGACCAAAGGAACAACTTTTGTCTGCAGAAGGTGAAATATTCCTGCTTACAAATCTAGCGACTCTGCTGGGGAATAGATATATGTATCAGTTGATCTGATCTTCTTCAGTCCTTGAACTCTTATCTGAATCCAGGTTCCATCTCCAACTCTCTTCAGTTAGATCTGCCATTTGACTTAGTGATTTTGGTTTGAAACTTTTAGATTTTTTCAAATATGTATTATTTCAACTTTTTATGCTCTTTTTTACTGTCAATCCATCAATTTTTTCCTTGATCTGATCAACTTCTAACTTGATATTTCATTCTCCTTTGTGTTTTGGATCTATTTAGGGAACCACTCATGCACTGTTGGAAATAAGCAGTGCCACCACCTGAATCCTGTTAGCAGTACACAGTGCCACCGTATGAATCCAGTGAGCAAGAAGCGGTACTGCCTCAAAACCCTGTCAACAGCTTCATCTATGCAGTGCCAGGTAGGCCATGTTCAGACTTTGTATTTTGATTTTTTGTGTTTTTGGCTTACTTTTTGATGAAAATGAAGTGTACTTTATTGTTATATTCCCTTTGCATTCAAAGAGGGTTTATGTTTCTTGCATTGTATTTTGCATTATTTTCTTTGCCTGAAACCTCTCGCTCTTTTCTGTAGATATTATTCATTGGAATTGGAAATATACATTTCATTTTCATGTGTATGGTTTTGGTTTGTTTTAGACTTGGAATGCATGAGTGATCCATGTTGTTTTGAGTCTTTCTTTGCTTGGGTGATTCTTGTTTCCTTTTGCACGCTGATTTTTTCAGTTCTTGGTAGGAAAGATTGGTTCTTCATTTCCTTGTTTGTTTCAAAGAGAAGTTTTAGTTTTCTCTCTCTTTCGCTTTATTCACAAGTTGTTGAATGATTTTCTTCTTATTTTGTGCATGATTGTTTGAAATTATAGATCTTACTTTCATTGAGAAGAAACATCTATTTTCAGCTTTGCACGCATTAGAGTTAGATTTGTTTGGAAACATTAGTGAAATCATCTTTCCATTGAGTTCTTCTACATCTTTTTCAAGCATGAAAAGATAGGAAACATTTTTTATTTATGTTAGATGTTCTCTAGGTCTCTTTTTTATTTTTTTCCTTGGAGATTGTTGGGGTGCATTGATATTTCCATTTTGGTTTGAAAAGATAGAATTTCATTTCCATTTGGGTTTGCATTTTTTGGAAGAAAAGTAAATCTCTCTCCCTCTCTTAGGTAGAATTTCATTGAAGACAAAAACTTGCATTATCATATAGATCAGTGTGCATCTTCTTTAAATTCAAGTTTTCACTCCATGGTTCCACCTAAACACACAAGATAAAATTAATGCTAGTACTAGGTTAAAACTTTTAGTAATTTGAGTGATAAGTTAGAGACGTGCTCAAGCGTAATTAAGCATAGGAGCTATCGTTACTCATGTGCATTACATCCTAAGACTCGTATGGTTCTTCCACATACTGTCAGTATATCGAACAGCCTTTCACGTACCCTTGAGGTATATAGAAAGGTACTTCACGTACTCAATTGTATATCGGAAGGCCCCTTGTGAATGATTATGGATTAGACAGCACTACTACCGATTTGAGCTCCCATGTACCTTGCGTATATCGGGAGACCCTTTTAGGAATCCTCAAACCATATGAGTTATCCTTTTGGCCTGTCTTGTGAGGTTCCTGACTCTTATCCTCTCCTTTCACATGTTTGCTTGTTGCTTTTAGTTTGAGTAGTACTTGCTTGTGCGTGGTAGTTAGGGGGTTATTAAATATTTTATAGATGGAATCCCAATCTGGGACTACCACTCAAGAGGTCCCTTTCTAAGGTGTACCTTTTGTATTCCCTCTAAGTGAAGGTATTGGTCTTCCCTTTATTTCCACTCTAAATCTTACTAGATTAACTATAGGATTACCGGTCTGGCTATTTAATCCAGTAATTCCTGTTACACCTAATGTCTCAAATCTCACCTCTCCTCTGAGAGAGGATCGACCTCAACCTAATCCCTCTCCTTCTTCATCTGTTGTTGCTTCATCCCTTTCTTCTTCTTCACTTGACCAAAGCTCTATGTTTAGTGATAAGAAGAAGAAGAAAGGGAAGGGTAAAAAGAATAAGGATAAGAAAGAGAAAAAGTAGCAACCATGTTCTCTTGATGGTGCTCATTCTAAGAGAACACTCGGAAAACCCAAGTTCCCTTGTAATCTTTTCAAGGGGGAACACCTTCTTAAGAAGTGTCCTAGTCTCTCCCGTGTACAAGAGGAGTGGTCTAAAAGGTCCAAACCATTTGTGTCATTAACCTCTGATAACCATGTTAATGATATTCCCTCAACCAGTGACCCATTGGTAAAAGGTCGTAAGGGTAAAGTCTTGTATCCTTGTTTGATATGAAAGGCTATGCATCGTACTTTTATTTGTCCAAGCAATGTATGAAGCTTCACGTTGGTTGGAAAATATTACTAATCATCAACAGGTGATTCCAACAAGTGATACTAATTTATCCCTCGATCCCCCACTAGTTGACCAAGTGGTCAATTCGGATTTATCTATGGTTGATACCACTCTTCCTTTGAAGAGTGAAGTTAAAGTGGTCGAGTTGATGTCACCTCAACCTGATCCCAATCTGTCATCAGAGAGTGTTAAGACTGATGTAGTCTCTTTGACCAAATCTTCATCTTGTTCCTCTCTTCCAATAAAGAATGAACTGAAACCTGTTGAAGTTTTCATGCTTCGTTCTGATTTTTCTCAACAAGAGGAAATTTTGTTTGTTTCAACAGAACCCTCTCCAAGTAGTGAGGTTATTTCCTTTGACTGGAGTACCCTAACAGAGTCTTGTCTTCATTTGAGTGTTCCTTTCCAGATAGTTGTGAATGTTACTGCTAGGTGGATACTTCACACTATTGTTGACGGAGGGGCTTCTGTTAGTATTCTATCCTCAACTGCTTGGAAAGCTTTAGGTTCTCCTCAGCTTGTGCTATCCATCGATTAGATACTATCTTTTAATCGAATACCTGCTGGACATTTAGGGACCTGTAGAAGGAGCAAGTCGACATAATTCGACTTGAACGAAGACCGAATTAGTCGGCTGACTAAGTCGGTCTTTGTTCAAGTTGACTTATGTCGACTTGCTCCTTCTACATAACTACATACAGAATGGATGGGACCTTACGTTGTCAAAGAAATACATCCCAATGGTTCAGTCCGACTGAAGACATTACAGGTCCTAGTATTTCGGAAGCTCGTGAATGGAGCCCGACTCAAACTTTATAGAAACTGAAAAAAAAAAAATCAAATAACGACCTTAACCGTTAATCAAAACCCATAAAAAGATAAGAAAAATTCCAAAAACAAAATAATACATCTAGCCATGACAGCAACTCACTACTTTGACACCCGACATCACCACCATCGACCATCTCCATCGACCAGTCAGGCTGACCATTTTCACCAACGACACCGACAATCGACTTTGAAAGTCCCATCACGCATTGATGGCCTCGAGCACCGAAATAGATCCTCCATTAAATCGCACTCAAGTGTTGCAGTTGGACTGTCAAGTCTGCCATTAATACACCCATTTCGACACTCAACCCCACCCACGCCTATAAATAATGGACAGTCGAAGGTTCATTCACCACACCACTTACCCTCAGAGCACCCGCAATCTCAATCGACCAAAGACCAAGAACCCTGTCAAAACCCTGACCAATCTGATACAATGGCACCCAAACTAACCAGAGCCATGACCAAGGAAAAGGAGCTGCAAGCGGAGGACACCCCCTTTCTCAACCTCTTAAAGAACATCAAAAACACAAAGGTACAGGAGGGCCCATTCCAGAAACTCTGGATAGAGATCCAAGAGTGGGCCTATGTCGACAACAAAATGACCCAGGCCGCTGAGAAAATTTGGAAGAGCTCCATCTTCAACTACCCTAACACACCACTGATGGCAAGCTTCGGTGGGACGAAAGAAGCAGCCGTTAAATTCATTATCAGTCGTTACCACAACGGCCGATTCTACTTCAACCAGCCGATTGATATCACCAGAGATGTTATCTCCAAGCTTACGGGTCTGTCCAACCAAGGCAACCCTGTACCTATTGGGATCAAAGACAGGTTAGTCCAAGAACTTACGGGCTCACCGTTGGGAAAGAATTCCAAAGGTTTGATGATCAGACAGATTGCGACAAGGACGCCACAAATCATGGCTAAAATCATAGCAATTAGGGATAATTTTAGGGGCGAATTTTAGCCCAGTGGGCTATTTTTCCATGTTTTTCTCCAAAAAAAGATTCGCCATTTTGCATTTTTTGAAGCACTTTTTCGCCCAATTTTGATGAGGTAAAAAATTTTCACCCTAAAAATCGCCAAATTATTACATAAACAATATAAAATCCTTGGAAATTAAAATATTTTTTGAAAAATATCACCAATCATTTTAGAGTTGGTGTTTTAAGAATTGGTAATATTCGCCAACATTTATACACTTTTAAATAATTATGGTTCCTTAAAATCATCCCTGATAGCAATCACCCTTACATTGGTAGGTCGGGGCAGTGACCTTAAACTGGAGATGCTGGAAGCGGTCAACACTATCGCGACCGACGGTCGAATCTACAGATGGGGAGACTATGTTGCCGACATGGTCAAAACCATCTGTGAAAGATGCCAAGAGACGAGAGGTATGATCAAGTTCCCCTCTCTCATTCTCTGGATTGTTTTGTACCATTTTTGTCTAGAAGGTAGTCCAGTCTTCTAGGAGCTGACCAAGTTCCAAATGAACCGCTTTAAACCCTTTTCATAGAAAGGAACCCTGCATGAGCTGGCACAGGGGAAAGTCTTCTTGGAAAACTGGTTTCAGCAGTTGAAGGTTCACACGACGAGGTGGAGGGTTCCCCAGAACATCCGACGAAACCTCCCTGCTGAGTCTCATATACAGTTAGAACTTGATCATACATCAAGATGGTACATGCAAGGTTAGGACCCCAAAGCACAGGACCTCGACTACTATCCGACGGTCGACCAGATCTTTCGGGAGTTGACCAGACAAGCGCAGACAAAAATACCAATTCTGGAGGCTGCCAAACAGGTCGACTTCTCTATCATAGATCCACGCACTAACCAGGAAAAAGAAGAGGACTACGAACTGAACTTATACATCAGCACATTTGTGTCGGAGGATACCCCGACCGTGCCCACTAGTCGGGTACACATCACTATCAAACCTCCGACTGCAAAGGTAGTCGACCCCCAGCCGACAGAACAACAACAACCAACAGTAGAACCACAGCAACAGACAACCCCTCCGGCTCCAGCAACCGTCGACCCCACTCAAGAACCGACAGGTGAAGTTGAAGGCAACGACCTGGAATATGCTCTCTCCAAAAGCATCATTAAGAAGCTGGCTAAAGAGATAGCTGTCACCAGGAGAAAAATCAAGGCCCAAAAACTACAACAAGGTAGGGGTAAGCGCAAGCTTATTCTGGCTAACTCATCCGATGATGAGGAGGAACTAGCAGCCGCAGCTGTCAACATTATCGAGGATGCCCGTGCAAATAAAGTATCAGTTAAAATTTAGTTTCAACGGTATCTGGACGCAGGAGCTCTGGAAGGTCGGCCAAAGAAAGCAAAAACGACACCGACACCTATAAATGTGGTCGACCTTGTGTCGACACCTCCCCCCCCATCCCCGACAACCATATTCGAGGAACAAGCACCAGTCCAGCAGGCAGACAATCCCCCTGAGGAATATCAATGTGCCATCCTGGAGGCACTCAGAGCCAGGGTCGACTAGGACGCTGAGCTTAAAGCTTTCTTCACGACACTTCCTGCACTGTTTAAGTCGGCCCAAAAAATACAAACAAAATATCCTCTCTATGCCAGAAAAAAGCCCTATGCAACTATTACAACGACATTCACTCGAGACCAACAAGGTGACGTAATAGGAACATCAAAGTCTGTCACAGAGCCAATCGACACCGACGCCTAGGACGACCTACCCACTACACCTTCGGAAGCAGGTATCTCTTCTGACCAAATTTCACAACACACTCCCATCAAAACTTCGACCCCTGTCCATACCCCTACTCCATCCCCAACACCACGATCATCACAACCTCCTTCACCGCCACCACCACCGTCAAAATCCCCACCACCAGAATTACAGCCAAACCCATCACAGCCACCGTTATCTTCACAACCAGAAGTGGTCATACCACCTCCTCAAACAGAACAACTCCCGACCTCCATACCCCCTCCTCAAAAAGAAACACCCCCGACTTCTATACCACCTAACCAACCAGAAAAACCCTCGACCTCCATTCCACCAACCATAGACCCAACCTAAACTGCTGCAGATACCCAAGAGCAAAAGACAGACAAACAACAGAAAAAGAAAGAGCATCATAGAACATCCGGTCTCTGGATTAGCCTAAGGGATGCAAGTTCCTTGGACAACACAGAGGTCAGGCAACTCCTTAAAACTATGGCCAAAGAGTCAAAGAAAAGGACAGAACGAAAAAATAAAGAGCTTGTAGCCAAAAATGTAGAGGAAGTCGAGTTTCTCGGCAGATGCAGAGCTTTAGTACAGGACGTGATACCAGGCCCTCTCGAAGTTGACATAGATCGACCACTAGAAAGAGCATATCAGCTCTTCGAGACGAGGGTATCAACCATCCGGACCCGGATGCAAGAGACTAAGGAAGGACAAAAGGAGGAGACTGTTCGACTGCTCCTAGCCCAACACACTACATTCTCGGAGGCATACAAGGTTCTACAGGATCATATGGAAGAATCAGTTGTCACTGAGGAAGTATTATGAGACTGGCCTAATCACTATGGGCAGGTCTATCAGCCGACAAGGCAGGTGCGACAGGGCATTCAGGATTTGGAGGGCCGAAAGTCAACAGAGGCAGAACTAAGGCCGACCATTGAAGAACAAATTATGATGGAGACCAATAAACCGTAGAAGCTAGAACGAGAGGCACATCAGTGGGTTCAACAGGCCCTTCCCAACCTAGAGAAAGTCGACATCCTCTGCCCACAAATGAAATGACTCATCAATGCTGCAGAAGAGCAAAACCAACTGTCGGGCCCCAACATGGAAAATATAGGAGAAATGCCCATGTCCAAAAAGATGTCAATCCTTTCAAGTCTCACTACCTTAATGATCGATATCCAGAAGGCATTGCAGAGTTGGACCGACTTTCAGCATCATCTTGCCATCACAGCTCCAGCTATCGTCGAAGTCTGCGTCCAGAGAAGACCGACCATCCGTCTGCATAGTCCACAGTAAGAGCAAGACTGAATGGTTCGACAAGAGTTTGTTTTTTGTATCTCCCTGTTTCTTCGGGACGAAGAAATGTTTTGTTCATGGGGGAGATGTAGAAGGAGCAAGTCGACATAAGTCGACTTGAACGAAGACCGACTTAGTCAACTGACTAAGTCGATGGGCCGACTAAACTAGAAAGATTAGTCGGCTAACTAACAGTCGTGTCGGTTCACCGAACTGACAGGTAGTTATTTTGTAACTGTTTGTAACTTGTATATATTAGGCTGTTGAGCCAAGCAAGAACTCGGTTCAGTTTTGTACCTTTTATGAACTCATTACATTGATATAATCTGTTTTCCTATCTGTTCTTGTCTCTTGTATCTGATTTATAGTTATGTTTTAGTATGTATTATTGGTAACCTTATGTGATCTGTGAGATTACAACAGGACCCTTCCTTATTTTCCTATTACATTAGGAGGAAAAATTATCTGTATTGATGTTATGGTGGTCTAAGGTCCTTTAGATTTTAATATACTCCTTGGATGTGATTATGTTTATGCCATGAAGGTTGTTGTGTCCACACTCTTTAGAGTTATGCATTTTCCCCATGATGGGAAGATTGTGACCATTGATCATATTTCCTTTGTTACACCTGACCATTGTATTACTCCTAGTAATCAGACTGCCCTGAATGTACCGCATGTTCTTCTGGCTCTTTCCCCTTCTAGTTAGCTTCTTCCCATAATAGGTAAAATGGGGGGCATGGCTCTAGTCTATGGACATCATAATGGATCTAAGCCACTAGCTTTTATGAAATGGGGGAAACCTACCAACCTATAGATATCATGTTTAGTAGGAGCAGGTTTTAGAGCATAGTTTACTTTTGGTTTCAAGCTGGTTAAAAAATAAAACCACTACTTAAGCATAGTTTACCCTTTTGGTTTCAATCTTGCATAAAAATGAAACCATGTCTTGAGAAAAGTTCCCATTCTATGTCAAGCTTGTTAAATAATGAAATAGATGCCTGTGAGCATAGTTCCCATTCTATGTCAAGCTCATTAAAAAATGAAATAGATGCCTTTGAGCAAAGTTCCCATTCTATGTCAAGCTCATTAAAAAATGAAATGGATCTCCTCAAGCATAGTTTACCTTTTGGTTTCAATCTTGCATAAAAATGAAATCATTCCTGAGCATAGTTCACTTTCTATTTCAATCTCATTAAAAATGAAGTAGGTTCCTTAAGCATAGTTTACCTGTTGGTTTCAAGATTGCGTAAAAATGAAACCATGTTCCAAGTATAGTTACCTTCTGTTTCAAGCTTGTGTAAAAATGAAACAGATCCCCTTCCCTTGATTCGAGTCTTCCCTTTAGTGTTAGAACTTGAA
Source organism: Pseudotsuga menziesii (assembly GCA_001517045.1). NCBI lineage: Eukaryota > Viridiplantae > Streptophyta > Pinopsida > Pinales > Pinaceae > Pseudotsuga > Pseudotsuga menziesii. The sequence continues at coordinate 35,736 of LPNX010053147.1, forward strand.
ACTCCTTTTACCCTACCTGATTCTCATTCTTCCTACCCCCCTGGTGAACATTTTCACATTAGTAACCAGGTTTTTAGGTTGGGTATGGAAGAAGAATCGTCAGATAAAATGAAGCTTGGGGGCATGTCGAGCCCCTAGCAATCATGCTAGGGGAAAGATTCCAACCTATGTATATCATGTTAATGAGATTTTTCAAGCATAGTTTACCCATTGGTTTCGAGCTTGCATAAAAACGAAACCAATCTTCGAGCATTCTTTCAACTACTCTTCGAGCTCATTAAAAACCGTAAGATGGTGTTGAGATTACTTTTCATTTTTCATGCACTAGTTAAAACATGAAAAGTGGTTTGAGCTTAGTTTATTACTTTTTCATGCTCTAGATTCAAACATGAAAAACGTTAATGGAGTCTTCTTTCACCTCTTTTCAGGCTCCTTAAACATGAAAAGATCGTCAAGTCCATTTCTGATTCTTTCCAGGCTCATAAAAATTGACATTATGTAAAGAAACATCATGGATTCCTCTTTAAAAAAATTTTAGGATCCCTAAATATGAAAAGATTGTCGAGCGATATTGTCTTCTTCACACTCATTAAAGCATTCGAAGAGTCATCTTTCCGATGGTAGGTTATCTCTTTTTCGATTCGGATAGACTATTTACGAAAAAGGAACACTCCATCCAATCATGACTGGAAGAGTTCTCTAAGGTATGATTTTATATTTTTTTGGGCCTTAGAGACTAAATCATATGAAAAAGGACCTATGTGGAGTCTTCTTCCGTAATCGTTTAGACTCTCTAAACATGAACGATACTAAGTTTTGTTTAATTGGACTCGCTAAATTAAACATTGAGAGACCCGTTTTGGGATTGAACCCCTCCTATCTTAGGTTTGTAAAACATATCAGTATGGACTTGTCTTCGGACAAGCTATACTGAGGTTTTGTACCCTCTTTGAACTCGTAAAACCGAAAAGAGGCACTCATCGATCATGATGGGGGAAATGGGAAGGGAATAATTTTTCAAACAAATGGCAGTATTTTGTCATTACCTTTGAACATGGCACTTGTTTGCATATCATTTCAGTCAATTGGGTATTCAGCTGATCTCTATGACGATCCACTTTCATGAGTCATGCCACTCCTTTGAGTCTTTCAAAAGGATGCATTGTCCACTATCGCATTGTGTGTTTGTCCCATTTAGTCATTCTGCCAAGTCTTTTGTCATGCCACCCGATGTTCAAAAGGGAAGTTGAAGAAGTTTTCCTCTGTAGTCAAAACAGTCTTTGTGTCAGTATTTTTGAGTCGATACTATGGTTACTACATTCACATCATTCCAGAACTATGTTTTGAGTTTCCTGTCATCGATGTGGGACTCATCATGGCCCTCCTTCGATGAGACTACTCCCATCGACATCAGCTCATCATCTAGGAAGTAGTCTTAGAAACAAAAACTTAGTATCTTGAGATCTGTTTTCCTTAATGACAGATTCTCTTGCTCTCAACATAGGTTCACATCATTGACCTTTGATCGATAGAATTGACTGATTGCTGGACATCAAGACATCTATTCACACTTAGTAGATTGTACTAGAGTACCTTAGGAATCATTGACATCAATGATGATCTCCCTCGCAATTGTTAACGGTTCACATCATTGGTCGGTAATCAAGTGGTTCCTACCATGTTCGACTTTAGATCATTGTAATCACATGGATAGGATCGTACTTTGTGGAAGATGAGACAAAGAACCTGGGTATTTGTTTAAAGTGCTCATTTCTATTCCCCAGGTTGCGATGGAGTTTTGTATATCTAGCATGGATCCACGTTTGTATGGTCATGGCTATGCTCAAATTTGTGTCTGTATGACATAGATCTACATTGTATGTCTGGTAGCTATGTCCAAGTTTGAGTCCTCTATCACATGGGTCTACCATGTATTCTAGTAGCCATGCTTATTTATTCCTCCCATGGATTTGCCTTGTATTGGTCTACATCCATGAGTTGGTTACTTGTGTCTATGAGTCAAAAATATTGATGTACTACAAATGCCTACTGGGTGACATGCTCCGATCGAGTTGACATTTTCACCTCGAAGTGACAACTTTTTCTCTCAAAGCTGTCATTTATCATATCCCTCTAAGACTCATGCTTTGGGGGGCATCTTGTTATACCCAAATCTTATCACCACCATGTGATAAGACCCTTGACTTACATATTTTCCCTTAATCCAAACACTTGGAGTGGAAACCCATGTTGTTTGTCAATCTTACATAAAAATACTCAGCACCGCGCTTTTCCCATTAACCATTAGTGGTACCCTGCTCGCACCGCCTGTATCTTGTTTACCATAAGCGGTGCCACCGCCTATGGCCTTTAGTCCATAAGCGTTTCTAACTTAAATTGCTTTGTCATAAGAGGAGAAAAGTAGTACCCTGGGTAAAATGGGAAAAAAAGAATTTTCTTGAGGCTTCTAGATCATGAGCCTTGTGTCCTCCCTTATCCCTAACATTGTGGGTTAGTTGAGCTCAAGATCCCCCATCATAGGATCTCAGAGGCCACCTCATCCACAGATCTCTCAACCATTCCTATCCATTGAGCCTTCTAAATACAAGCTCATGTCCATGGTTGAGGGGGAGAACTTGAGAGGTATTGTTATGCTGTTGGATTGACCACTTGGTCCAAGCCATTGGAGAGCTTAGACAATAAAAGTTGGAGCTTATGGGGATGAAAGTGTTAGTTTCATGGAGATGCATGTCGACACTAAGGCTTAATTGGTTGTAAACTTCTCCATTCATCTCAATGCAAAGCTTATCTCCGTCCCACATTACTGTTGTTTTGATTTTGCATGTAAGTGTTGTTGGATTCCTTAGTCACTGTCATGGATAAATAGATTATTTTCTAGTCTCTTTGATGTGTTTGTGTGTTTGATCTGATTACAGGTACACAGGTTCACTATCGAATTAGTATTCCAGGTATCTACGACGTTCAGGGTAGGGATAATTTTAGGGGCGAATTTTAGCCCAGTGGGCTATTTTTCCATGTTTTTCTCCCAAAAAAGATTCGCCATTTTGCATTTTTTGAAGCACTGTTTCGCCCAATTTTGATGAGGTAAAAAATTTTCACCCTAAAAATCGCCAAATTATTACATAAACAATATAAAATCCTTGGAAATTAAAATATTTTTTGAAAAATATCACCAATCATTTTAGAGTTGGTGTTTTAAGAATTGGTAATATTCGCCAACATTTATACACTTTTAAATAATTATGGTTCCTTAAAATCATCCCTGATCCAGGAAAGGTATTTATCCTTTTTCATTCACTCATTTTATATGGATCTGAACCATTCAGACTAGAGGAATAGCTTCTATCCACAAAAGGTGAAATATTCATGCTTACAAATATTTGGTAAAATGGGGGGCATGGCTCTAGTCTATGGACATCATAAAGGAGCTAAGCTGCTAGCTTTTATGTAATGGGGGAAACCTACCAACATATGGATATCATGTTCGGTAGGAGCAGGTTTTAGAGCATAGTTTACTTTTGGTTTCGAGCTGGTTAAAATATAAAACCACTCCTTAAGCATAGTTTACCCTTTTGGTTTCAATCTTGCATAAAAATGAAACCTATGCCTATGAGCATAGTTCCCATTCTATGTCAAGCTTGTTAAAAAATGAAACAGATGCCTGTGAGCATAGTTCCCATTTTGTGTCAAGCTCGTTAAAAAATGAAACATATGCCTTTGAGTAAAGTTCTCATTCTATGTCAAGCTCGTTAAAAAATGAATAGATCTCCTCAAGCATAGTTTACCTTTTGGTTTCAAGCTTGCATAAAAATGAAACCATTCTTGAGCATAGTTCATTTTCTATTTCAAGCTCATTAAAAATTGAAGTAGGTTTCCTTAAGCATAGTTTACCTTTGGGTTTCAATATTGCATAAAAATGAAACCATGTTCCAGGCATAGTTACCTTCTATTTCAAGCTTGTGTAAAAATGAAACAGATCCCCTTCCCTTGAGTCGAGTCTTCTCTTTAGTGCTATAACTTGAACCTTCTTTTCACCTACCTGATTCTCATTCTTCTTACCCCCCTGGTGAACATTTTCACATTAGTAACCATGTTTTTAGGTTGGGTATGGAAGAAGAATCCTCAAATGAAACAAAGCTTGGGGGCATGTCGAGCCCCTAGAAACCATGCTAAGGGTAAGATTCACTAGCAATCATGTTGGGGGAAAGATTCCAACCTCTGTATTTCATGTTAATGGGATTTTTCAAGCATAGTTTACCCATTGGTTTCAAGCTTGCGTAAAAATGAAACCAATATTCAAGCATTCTTTCAACTGATCTTCAAGCTTGTTAAAAAATAGTAAGATGGTGTTGAACTTACTTTTCATTTTTCGCGCTCTTGTTAAAACATGAAAAGTGGTTTGAGATTGGTTTATTACTTTTTCATGCTCTAGATTCAAACATGAAAAAGGTTAATGGAGTCTTCTTTAAACTCTTTTCAGGATCCCTAAATACAAAAAGATTGTCGAGGAATCTTGTATTCTTCATGCTCGTTAAAGTATTTGAAGAGTCGTCTCTCTGATAGTAGGTTATCTCTTTTTCAATTCGGATGGACTATTTACGAAAAAGGAACACTCCAGCCAATCATGACTGGAAGAGTTCTCTAAGGAATGATTTCATACTTTTTCAGTCCTTAGGGACTAAATCATACGAAAAAGGACCCTTTGGAGTCTTCTTTCGTAATCGTTCAGACTCTCTAAACATGAACGATGCCTAGTTTTCTTTCATTGGACTCGTTAAATTAAACATTGAGAGACCCATTTTTTGGAACGAACCCCTCCCTCCTCTCCCAAGTTCATAAAACATATGAGTTTGGACTTGTCTTCGGATGAGCTATACCGAGTGTTTGTTACCCTCTTTGAACTCGTAAAACCAAAAAGAGACACTCATCAATCATGATGGGGAAATGGGAAGGGAATCATTTTGAAAATAAATGGTATTAGTTTGTCGTTACCTTTGAACATGGCACTTGTCTGCATATCGTTTTAGTCAATTGGGTATTTAGCTGATCTCCACGATGATCTACTTTCATGAGTCATGCCACTCCTTTGATATTTTCAAAAGAATGCATTGTCCACTGTCGCATTGTGTGTTTGTCCCATTTAGTCATGCTACCAAGTCTTTTTATCGTGCCACCCGATGTTCAAAAGGGAATTTGAAGACGTTTTTCCTCTACAGTCAAAATAGTCTTTGTGTCAGTATTTTTGAGTCAGTACTATGGTTACTACATTCACATCATTCCAGAACTATGTATCGAGTTTTGTGTCATCGATGTGGGAATCATCATGGCCCTCCTTCGATGAGACTAATCTCGTTGACATTCGCCCATTATCTGGGAAATAGTCTTAGAAACAAAAAATTAGTACATTGAGATTTGTATTCCTTAATGACACATTCTCTCGCTCTTGACATAGGTTCACATCATTGACCTTTGATCGATAGAATCGACTGGGTGTTCGACATCAGGACATCTATTCGCACTTAGTAGATTGTAGTAAGGTACCTTGGGAATCATTGACATCAATGGTGATCTCCCTCGCACTTGTTAACGGTTCACATCATTGACCGGTAATCAAGTGGTTTCTACCATGTTCGACTTTAGATCATTGTAATCATGTGGATAGAATCATACTTTGTGGAAAGATGAGAGGAAGACCTTGGGTATTTGTTTAGCACTCATTGCTTTCCCTAGGTTGCGATGGATTTTTATATATCTAGAATGGATCCACATTTGTATGGTCATGGCTATGCTTAAATTTACATCTGTATGACATAAATATACATTGTATGTCGGGTAGCTATGTCCAAGTTTGAGTCCTCTATCACATGGATTTACATTGTATTCTAGTAGCCATGCTTGTTTATTCCTCCCATGGATCTGCCTTGTATTGGTCTGCAGCCATGAGTTGGTTACTTGTGTCTATGAGTCAAA
>LPNX010053168.1:1491-150202 GCA_001517045.1 Pseudotsuga menziesii
AGTCTATGCTTCCTTGAGTACCCAATTCAGTTCCAGTTCAGTGTACCATTGTGAGCATGACCCTGGTCACTCTGATCCAGCAGCTCACCAGTGCCTTTGGTACCACATTCAGTAGCACTGCTATCATTCCAGTGTTTCAGTTGTTCCGCTCAGACATAGTCAGCTCAGCAGTATGTTCTAGATTTGTGTCCCCTCTGGACACTTATGAGCTATACAGCAGTTCCTATGTATCCTACAGGTCCCTCTTTTCGGGGCTCACAGTTATTTTCATGTATCTTGATACGAGCATGGATATGCCCGCCTCGTCTATCTATTGAGATCTTTCCTCATCCAGTATTTGAGGACCATTTATATTGCTATATTATATTCTGATACGAGCATGGGAATGCCCGCCTCGTCCATATTATCAGATGATCCCTCATCCATTATTGAGGTTATGTACTTTTCAGTCCTTGCAGGTGGTTCGAGATCGGTGTCCCGGACTTCAGCTGCTTCCTTCTCTTCTCCATCACCACAAGACAAACCAAATATGACTCATGATGTCCATCGGCCATACGATGAGCTCCTGCCCTCGCACATCAGGGGGCAATCTGTTAACACCCAAAAATGGTTAACTACCTCATCTACCCCATTTCATCGCTCATTCGTCCATTTTCCTACCATATTTCCCTGAAAATCCCACTAAAATGCCTCCAAAAGGCCATAAAACCATCTAAAAAGGCTCCAAAAGGCCTAAAATGCCTCCAAAAGGCCCAAAAACCCCTTTTTCCTCCAAAAATAACCAAAATTCCTCTAAAAATAGCAAAAATCCCCAAAAGGGAATAAAAGGAATAAAAATAATGAGGAAAAAGGAGGAAAACCCTAAAACAGCAAAAACCCTAAACAAGCTGCCCTAAACCACATGGTTTCCAAAAACCATGGGCTAGCATTCCAGCACTAAAAAACTATAAATAAGTGGTGGAGACCCCTCATTTCACATCCACAGTCATAAGCATCCTGCCTCTGCCGAAATCATTCTCGAAACCCTAGCTTACCATCAAGCTACTTTCATCATTGAGAACCCTTTTGGCCCATTTTCCACCACCGGAGAAGGAAAGGAAGCAGCTTGGAGCTCGGAGCCACCGACATCGGATCAGCGCAACGGACTCCACCAACCTCCTCATTGGAGGTAATATTAATAAAAATTACCATTATACATTTCTTTGTTGTTTTTACTTCACGTCATTTACTTTTTACTGCTTTAGCTTAGTTTTTACTTCAGGTTATTTTTTGTTTGCATCATTGAACTGCTACTAAGGATTCCATATTCCTTAGTAGGTGCTCATCAACACAAGCTAGGGTGAAAACCCTAGCTACACACCGGTCCTAAGAAATAACTTTGATTTGTTTATGTGTAGGCTTTTTTCCTATTTAAGAATGAGATGAGTTTTGCAATTGAGTTTGCAATTATTATATAGGTTTTATTTGCCACCAGAGGGAGATCTCATGCTTTGTCTCCTTTAGAATATTCGAAAGGGGAAGATACATGTAGTGTTTCAAGTCATGCAATTTCGTTGCCCAGGTATGAGCAGACCTCTAAGATTTTAGAAAATGTGGTCTGATGCACCAGATGTAGAGATCATTGTGTGGTTATCATATATTTTTGGGGTGCTGACATTGAAGAAGATATCTTATGTGTTGTACACATGTTTTGATCGTGTCCCGAAAATGAACACGACCAAAATATGTGTCATGCCCATATTCGTGACTGACATGATGACACAGAACACGAAGGCCTATTTAGAGGTGTTTGGTTTATAAGTTTATGTGTTTTGTACTTTTCCTTAGCATATTCTTGCTATGCGTGTGAGATATTAGAGGGAAATTATTATTCTCTACTGATTTCTATGTTTGTTATTTCATAGGGTGTTGAAAGTGGATAAAAAAAATGAAGTTCGTCTTGGAATTGTTGTCAAAGATGAAAGTGGAAACATCAACTATACACCTATCTTTTCAAAAATAATTTCACTTTATTTTGAGCAAAATAATTTGTAGTTTGTTGTTCCTGGAGGCCTTATTGGTGTGGGTACAACAATAGATCCCACATTGACACATGTTGACAAGAATGTGGGACAAGTCCTTGTAGAATTTGGCATTAGAGGAATTTTGGGGTCTAAAATGGGCCTCCTAAGGAAAATAATAAAATAATGTTGATTAATTTTGGAGGAAGAAAGAAAAAAACTACTTTTTGTGTTCGTATTTTCGACATATCTCCCTGTGTTTTTACTCAAATTTCGATCGTGAGAGCTCGTTGGATGCAGAATTTGATTCCGCATCCAACGAGTACCCACACTGCATCCAACGAGTACCCACATCATCATCACGTTTTTTCAGGTATTTCTTTTTTTTGGGGTAGCGGGGTCCATCAAAAGTATGCAGTGTGGGTACTTGTTGGATGCGGAATCAAATTCCGCATCCAACAAGCTCTTCCGATCGAAATTTGAGTAAAAACACAATGAGATATGTCGAAAATACAAACAAAAAAAGTAGTTTTTTTTAATGACAAATATGTCAATTCAACCATTATGGTTGACTTATTTTATTGAAATTCTATTGGTTCTTGAATTCCAACTCACAAAAACTTATTTTGGCACGTTTTCTTATAAGGCCCATTTTAGACCCCAAATTTCCTCTAATGGAGAGATACCTGATGCATTTATTGAGCTTGAGGTATATTTATTTATAGATTAGTGCACTAGCTTGATGGATAATGTTCATTTGAATATAATCTTTGTTGTGGTTTTCCCATTTTTTTAAAATTCTCTAGGTGGTTGAAAATAGATATGGGTGTGTAGGTTGTTGATAGGTGATTTTAAGCTTGGTTGTCTTTCCATATTAAATTGTATTTTAAGCATGGTTGTATTTAGATATTATTGTCTTTTCTTAGAATTACAAATGATACAATCTTGGTGTTAATATTACTCATTTCCCCAACTATTAAAGGGTTCTATCTCAATGGAAGAGCACCTGCTTTACAAGAAGGAGGTTGGTGGTTCAATTCCTCCATGCCCTAATGATATTGCAATATTGACAGTTTTAATAAAATATATTTATTATGATTTATTGTCATTATAGGGGGGTTTAAAACAATTTTTGTATGTTTCTACGAGGGGGTTTCTAAACAGAATTCATATGTCCCTACAAGGGGGGTTCAAAACTTTCCTTGTATGTTACAACAAGGGGGGTTCAAAACCTCCCTATACGTTTATATGAGGTGGGTTCATAACCACCCCCGTAGGTGTCTACTTGAGGGGATTTTATAACCGCCCCAAAAATTTTGTAATAAATAATTTTAGGGGGGATTCTGAACCACCCCCAAAAGCCACTTTTAGCATTAGTTTTGATCTCTTCCAAAAATTCCCTTAAAATTCTAAACAGTTAGTGTCGGTGCTATTGGGGGCAGTTTTGTTAGTTTTGATCTCTTCCAAGACCACCCCCAAAGGTTTGTAAGATGGAGTTTTAGGGGGGTTTTATAACTACCCTGGTAGGAACCTATGGGGGAGTTTGAAACTACCCATGTAGGTACCTACAATGAGGGGTTTTTAATTGCCCCCATAGGTTACTACAAGGGGGGTTTGTAAATGCCCCCATAGGTACCTATGAGGGGGGTTTGTAACCGCCCAAAAAGCTTGTAATAAGGAATTTTAAGAGGGGTTTGGATCCTCCCCCACAGGTTTCTACAAGGGGGGTTTAGGATCTCCCTTAAAAGTTACTTTTTGTTTTTTTTGGGGGGGGGTTAAAACCGCCCCCAAAAAGTAAATTTTAGTGGTGGTTTTGATCTCTTTCAGAACCGCCCCTAAAAGTCCAAACTTTTAAAGTGAGCACTATTAGGTTTGGTTTTGTAAAGACCGCCTCCAAAGCCAAAACCACACCCAAAATTGACTTTTGGAGGCGGAAGACAAACCCCCCTAAAAGGCAAATTTGTTGTAGTGAAAGTTTGCAAATATTGGGGATTATTGGGACGACAAGACTATCAATAAAGTCACTTAATTATTGCATGAATTCCAAGACCTATTCCCGGAAACATTTTATGAGATGAAGGGAATTATTGGGGATCTGGGTGAAATGAAGATTACACTAAAACTAGGTGCAAAATCTATCAAACAGCGACCATATAGATTGAATCCAAGGTACAAATAAAAGGTTAAGGCAGAGCTCGATAAAATACTAGATGAGGGAATTATTGAACCTGTTGAAGAATCAGAATGGATCAACCCAATGGTTGTACAGGATAAGAAAATTGGTGAAGCCCACATTTTTGTCAACTTACAAAAGTTCAATGATTCTTGCTTGCATGATAAATTTGCTACACCTTTTACAGACGAGTTCCTAGAGAGTGTATGGGAACAATAGGTATTTTATTTTATTAATTTTTTTTCTAGGTATCATCAAATTAAGATCACAAAAGAAGACCGACATAAGACTACCTTGACGATAGAATGGGCTTATTTCCAGTATACGGTAATGCCATTTGGAGTTAAGAATGCTCCTGCTATTTTTTCTATGATAGTGATAGACCCTTTCAAATATTTTATTCGTAAATTCCTAGAAGTATACTTTTATGACTAGACAATATAAAGGTTAATTAAGGACCATATTGAGAGTCTTTGGCTGATGCTCAAATGTTGCATACAATTTCAAATTTCTTTAAATTTGAAGAAGTTCATTTTTTGTGCCCCTTTTGGTATTTTTTGGGGGAATGTCGTATGCAGAGAGGGGATGCTGATGGATCCTACAAAGATCTCTATCATTTTCAACCTACCCCCACCTTCATTAGTTAAAAAATAGAGGACTACATTGGGTCATATTGGTTATTCTTGGATGTTTATCAGAGTTTATGCTGAGATTACAGCTCTAATGGATAAATTGTTGAAGAAAGATGTAAAATTCCAATGGGATGTGGAATTTCAAAAGAGTATTGATGTGCTAAAAGAAAAAAATGGTTTTGTCACCTATTTTGGTCTTCCATAACTAGTGGAAATAATTGCATGTGCATGTTGATGCATCATCTGTCATGTTAGGAACAATACTTGAACAACCAGGTGAGGGGTCTATTGATTACCCCATTGAATTTTCCAGTAGAAAGAGGTCGACTGTAGAGAGAAATTATACAACAACAGAGCGGGAGGGGCTTGATATGGTATATACACTCCAAAAATTTTGACATTATTTACTGGGTGGTCACTTTAAGATATTATTTACGGATCATTCTGCATTAAAATATCTAGTCGATAAGCAAGTGTTGGAGGGGAGATCTGTCGATGGCTACTTCTCTTCCAAGAATTTGACTTTGAAATTGTTATAAATCCAGGAAGATTGAATGCGGGTCCCTACCATCTCTCAAGGATAGAAACCAAGGAAGAAACCATAATTGAAATGATAATATTCCTGATTCCCAGCTATCGCAGTAAAAATGGTTGCTGATTACTATGAATACATTATGAATTGCTTGAATATGGGAAGAGCACCCAAGGGATTTAGTACAACACAGAACAAACAATTGGTTGTAAAATATGTAGAATTTTTTCTTATAGCTATACAGTTATATAAGATGGGATCATATGAGATACTATGTCATTGTGTCTTGGAACATGAGAGACCAATGGTGTTAGTTGAAGCTCATGCCGGAGTGGAAGGCAGCCACTATGTAAAAAAAGTGACAACACAGAAGATTTTACAAGCAGGGTTGTGATGGCCTACTCTCCATTTAGATGCACATGAATATTGTCGGAGTTGTGACATCTTCCAATGCACATGGAAACTATCCTAATGGGATGAAATACCATTAGTACCACAAATAACTTTGCGGGAATTTGATAAGTGGGTTGTTGATTTTGTGGATCATATTAACCCACCAAGAAGACTGACAAATTCCATATATGTAATTAACATGATTAATTATTTAACCATATGGGATGAGGAAAATCCAGTAAAGGACTATACTGCAACGATTGCTTCCAGGTTTTTATTCGATCAGGTGGCGACTAGGTTTGGCTTCCCAAGAGTCCTAGTAACCGAACAGAGTACACATTTTGTTTTTAAAGTGATTGAGAAAATGACTGAATCATTTATATTCAAGATAGGAAGACAATTCTATACCACCCATGGGAAAATGGAATCGTTCACTATTTTAATAATATTTTGGAGCATGCACTTACTAATATTTTCAGTGTGAATCATGATGAGTAGGATCAAAAATACCTGTAGTATTATGGGATTATCGAACAACATGTAAGAATATCGCGGGACATACTCCATTTAGATTGGTTTATGGACATGAGGTTTTCATGCATGTGGAATATGTTGTACCTAGCTTAAGAATAGATGCAATTACTACGATGATGAATGACGGTGCAATTGAAGAAAGATTAAATCATAGTTATTGCGGTTGGAAGAATATCAGTTCCTTGTGGGATACCACCAACGATTCAAGAAGCAGCGACAAAAGGTTTTGCATGAACGACATATTAAGTTAAAGAAATTCCAACATGGTGACGTTGTCCTTCTTTATGACAGTAAGTTACTAAAGCATCTTAGTAAGCTTCGAACACACTAGTTCGGACAATATATAATCAATTGAATTATAGATGGGAGTGCATTTTAGTTGCAAAAGTTAGATGGAACATTCCTTTATGGTTTAGTAAATGGTAGTTGTCTAAAACCTTGTAGGGATAGCCGTACTTCTCTCAACTGAGTTTGTAGATAAAGTTAAAAAAAAAACGCCTGTCAAAGTCTTGTATATTTGTTGTAGTTTGAGTGTCGAAATCAAAGTTATCTATCGATCAAAGTTATTTTTGTGTCACATCGGGATTGAGCGGTGGTCTCTTATAAACTCCACAATTAATGCATGATAAGTAACTATTTTTTATGGAAAGCGTAGTGGCAGCTTTAATGGAGCTTTGTCATAAATGACTGAAAAGATTTCAACTTGTGAATGGATTGATCGTCAAATTTTATAATTATTACCAACGATCAAGTTAGAATAACTACCCACATGATTAGACCAATTTTCCACATGTGTATATCTATTTCAATGCCAAAAGGGGTTTAGTGTTCTCATCGTGATGAGAGTGAAGTGTTTTGAGCAAAATAGTTTTCTGCAATTTCTGAATATAGCTACTCTATGTTGAAATTTTTAGCTATGGAGATCTATGTATCAAGTTCTAGCACTATTCAGGGCCCTGTAGTAGATATATCTCTTCCTATATACCTATTTTCGAGGAGGCACCAAAGGTTGTGTTGCAGACTCTCCCTGTGAATCCAACCAAAAAGAAAAAATGGTAGGCCAGGTAGTTTTTTCTAAGTGGAGATTCAAAGTTTCCCATTATTTTGAAGCTTCAGGGCCTGGTATATCGACCATACTTCTGAGATATATTCCACCTAGGAAATATGATGCTCTTCCTGTCGTCATTAGAAATAATTATAAGTATCCAGTGATAAAGCCATCCATTCTGAAAGGAGTTCATGTGAAAATGAACATCGTGTCTAATATGAACAAATTCACATGTCAAATTATATGGCATCGGTGTATATAGTGGAAGGTGATCCTATTCAGTTGGTCCCAATGGATTGAGCTTGTGGATTAGAGAAGTTTCGCGTTCATTCACTTTTGTATATTCTCCATTTTGGCCGATTGTTGAAGTTAATACATGTGTAAATGTTAGAGAATTAATCTACCTTAGTACCATGATCATACACCTAGGATACATTTCATCAGCTTTCATGGTATGTCATTTGGTCCAAAACTTAGGTGATGTTGATCAACCTTGGTCTATTAGGTGTTTTGGACTCATTTACTACAGTCGAGGCACTCCACTTTCATCATCCTGACAGTCCAGGTGCCTCATTAGTGATAGATCATTCTTGGTGTGCTCCCCCTATCTTAAATTATGGAATGTGGTTAACCATAGGCGCTAGTGCATGTATTTGGTGGTTTTTTTCCTTCCTTGGGCATTTAATTCCTCCTAGAACCACTCCCACTCACCCATATGCTCAACCACCCTTTTTATACCCTCATTTAAGTCTTAGCATGCTCCATCCATGTTCACACAGTCATTTGTGACCATTTTGGATGGTTTGGGACCTCATTGGTCCACTTAGGGGGGTTTTGAGGTCAAATCCTATCCTAACACGTGTATGCATCTAGATGGCCTCCAAAGGATAAATATTTCTCCCTAATGTAATATAAACCTGATCCATACATATTTACACGTTGTACAGTCATAATAAACTATGTTATTGAATACATTTGTTTGTGTTAATTTCACTCTTTCTACTATTTTTGTGCATAATTGTGTGTAATATCGAATTGTGAGATTTCCCTAAGCTCCTAGATCCTGCTATGAATCAATTATCACATGGTATCAGATCTCTTTGTATGTTCAAATCAAATCTAGAGTGTTTGAGTTGTTTTTTAGGGAGTTTTCCATAGAAATTTGAGTGTTTCATTGCAGGTACAATCAGTAGTTTTGTCACTTAGTGCACAAACAAAAATGGAGCAGACTTGCGTATTGATTACTCCATACAAATATTTCGAATGGAAGGCTGAAATGGTGATCCAGCTGAGGTAGATAGGCCTGTGCAGAGTCAACATGGGGACTGATACTGAGCCCAAATCTGTTTTGGAGAAATCGAAGTACTTCAACAGACTTGATGAGGCATTTGGGATGCTTTGTATCAGCATTTCGAGAGACCTTCTCTTCCATATAGACAATCTGACAACACCCAACAAAGTATGGCTCAATCTCAAGGCATTGTTTCGGAATAATGATGAGATGAGAGGCCACCAACTCGAAACTGAGTTGATCTATCTCAGACCAACTCACTTTGAGACGATCCATGACTTCTTCACCAAGATCAAATCATTGGTGCTTCAGTTGAAACATTGTGGCATAGAAAAGAAAGAGGATTATTTGATATTGTCCATGCTTTCGAATCTAGGGCTGAAGTGTTCATTATTTGTGTCAACATTCCATTCTAGAAAGCTCATAGCTCGAAACTGAAGGATAACAACACTAGTAGACTTCATGGAGTCACTAAATCAATAAAAATACAAGCTGGTGCAAATGGGTACCATTAAATCTAGAAAGGATCAAACCCTTATTGTAGGAGTTTTGAATCCATCCAAAGGCAAGAACAAAGCCAAATATTCGAAGCAGTAAGAGAATAAGAAGCAGGAGAAACCCAAATCTTCATATGGAGGTTCGAATCCTAGCAAGGACAAGGACAAGAAGAATCAAGAGAAGACCAAATGCACTTATTGTCACAAGGGGTGGAATCCAGAGAGTTCTTGCATGAATAATACCATTGACATGATGGTGTATCTGTTTGAGAAGAACAACATCCCTCTGCCAGATGCCGCAAGGAAGAAAGATGGAGGTTCAAGCGCAGAAAACAAAGAGAGGTGCCATTCTTTGGGTGCAGGTTCTTAAAGTTATTCCTCCTTCATCATAGATTCAGGTACCTCTAGGCACATGGACTCCATGCATGAATCATTCTCGGCCCAGCATTCTTACAGTGGTACACCCATTCTAATGGGTGATGATTCAGAAATCCAATCCAAAGGGATTGGTAGGATTGATCTTGAAGATGGTTACTTCAACATTTTTTTGTTTGTGCCTAATCTAGAAAAAAACCTACTATATGTCTATAAAATGAAACACATCATTACAGACAAGAGAGTAAAATTTAATCAAAATGATGTATAAATCTCAGAACTTTCTACAGGCCAAGTTGTGGCAGTGGGTTTTGTTGACCATGATTTAAGACTGTACAAATTCTCTCACTTCCTTCCATACTCACAAGGGAATGTACTTTCATCACATGCCAATGAGACAAGAAATTTGTGGCATGAGAGATATGGTCATCTCAACTACAGCTACATTCACTCATTGAGCAAGGAGAGCATGGTTGATGGGATTCCTTCCATCAAGTTTTCCAATGGCACATGCAAAGGGTGTGTAGTGGGAAAGCATGCAAAGTGCATATATGAGAAAGGAAAGGAAAGGAGAGTTGTCCAAGTGCTAGATATGATCCATTCATACCTCATAGGTCCTCTTCCAACACCCTCATATGGTAATTCAAGGTATGTATTGACCTTCATATATGATTTCTCAAGGTATTGTTGGGTGTATTTTCTCAAGCTAAAAATTGAGGTTTTTAAGACTTTCAAGGTGTACAAAGCCTTAGTTGAGGATGCATTTGGGAATAAGAGAAAGAGTTTTAGGAATGAAAGTGGTAAGGATTATGTGAATAATAATTTGCAGCTGCTTTGTGAATAATGCGGCATCCAAATGCAGCATTTGGTGCCCTACACACCACATCAAAATGGTGTTGCAGAGCGCAAGAACAGGGCTCTCAAGGAGATGGAAACATGTATGATGGAGGAAAAGGATTTGAATCCTAATATATGGGATGAAGCTATAAAAAAATTTGGATATTTCCAAAACAGAGCTCCACATAAATATTTGGATGGAAAAACTCCATATGAGGCTTGGAGTGGTCACAAACCCAATGTTTCTCATTTCAAGGTTTTTGGCTCAAAGGCTTGGGCTAGGATTCCTCCCGATAATATAAAGTCCTTGAAACCTAAAATAAAGGATTCCATTATGGTTGTATATGCTAAATATTCAAAGGGATATGATCTCATTGATTCTTCATCTCAAAAAACATTCATTGAAATGAGTGTACAGTTCAAAGAAGAGCCCATGCAGGAGATTGAACTAGCTCAAGGGGAATGCCCAAATCCTCCACTCCATGATGATGTAAGTGATGATACTTCCTCTCATATTTATGATTATGATGGTGAATTTTATATGCATTCATATAATTATTCACCCATTCGGCCCAAGTGGGATGAGAAAACTATTCAAGCACTTGTGGATCTTGCAGGAGATCCACTAGATTCTAGAAAGACTAGATCTCAATTTCATAATGCTTTCTCAACTTGTGAATTGAATATTTTTGAGAGGTTATTCATTATGGTTGGATATAATCCTAAGAAATATCAGGAATCTTCACTTGAACCAAGATGGAAAACAACCATGCAAGAATATTTCAAGTCATTGCAAGACTATCAGACTTGGGAATTGGTTCCCTTGCCCTCCAAGAGGAAACTAGTATAATGTCAGTGGGTCGATAGGACAGAAGTGGATGCTGATAATTATGATATCTAGTATAAGGCCAGGTTGGTTTCCAAAGGCTTATCTCAATTCCAAGGAGTGGACTATATAGAGACATTTGTACCGGTTGCAAAGATGGACTCTATCAGGCTAGTTTTAGCCATTGATGCATCTAAGGGATGGGAGGTTCACCACATGGATGTGAAGAGTGTTTTTCTTCATGGTGACCTTCAAGAGGATATCTATATGCAGAAACATGAATTTTCCATTCGTGTTCCTTCACTTGTATTCAGGTTAAAGAAGTCTCTCTATGGCCTCAACCAAGCCCCCAGGGCTTGGTATGCCAAGATGGACAATTTTTTTCTTTCGCTTGGATTTGAAAGATGTAAATGTGATCCTAATGTGTATTTACAGAATGTTGGTGACTTATTGTAGGTCATAGTGATGTATTTTTATTACCTTTTGATTACAGGTATCTGCACTAAATATATTGGATCAATTAAGTCTTCTTTGCATACTGAATTCTCCATGACTGGCCTTGGATTGTTGAAGCAATTTCTTGGATTAGAGATTGAGAAATATGAAGCATGGATCAAGTTCAGCCAACCAAAGTATGCTGAAAACCTATTATTGAAGTTCAAATTGTTTTAATGTAAGGCATACAAGTGCCCATTCATCTCACGAATAAAACTAGGTGATTCAGGTGCATCTCCATTGGTAGACACCTCGTTGTACAAACAAATAGTTGGGAGTCTACTGTATCTTACACACTCTCGACCTGATTTGGCATATGTTGTAGGTGATGTTGATATATATATGCAGGAGCCACATGAGATCCATTGTATTAAGGCTACAAAAATAATCTTGCATTATGTGCAAGGAACCAAACACTTAGGGGAACACTATGTTGTAGGTTTTCCACTAGAACTAGTTGGATTTACTGATTCTGATTGGGATGGAGATTCCATTGACATAAATTCCACTTCATGTTATGTATTCATGGTTTCACATGGTCCCATATTCTGGTAAAGAAAGAAACAACACACCATATCCTGCTCTTCAGCTGAGGCCGAGTACAGAGGAGCAATTAATGCAGCTACACAATGTGTGTGGTTGCAATGTATTCTTGGGGAACTTTGATTTGCATTTGATTCACCCACAGTAATTTGGTGTGACAATCAAAGTACAATCAATATTTCCACTGATCCAGTGCAAAGATAGAGTACCAAAGACATTTAGATACACATGCACTACATTAGGATCTCGATGCATGACGGGGTGATATCCTTGCAGTATTGCTCATCTGTAGATCAAACTGCTGACATATTCACCAAGAGCTTCACAGAGAAAACATTCACCTATCTAAGACCCCTTCTTGGAGTGGGTGACACATGGTGATGGCTGATATTCACTTTCATATTTTTCTCCGCGTCCATTTTATAGGGGACGTTTTGTTCCCATGAGTTTTTCCTCCTTACCTTGTTTTACATGGACTAATAAATTTTTGTACGAGGTGACTTGAGCCTTAGTTTCCAAGGCCTCAATAAAATGTTTGAGTTGTACTAAGTTAGGCTTAGGGGGGGTGTTAGAGAATTAATCCATATTAGTACCATGTTATGTCATATGGTCCAAAACTTATGCTATGTTTATCAACCTTTCATTTCATCGGATTTCATCAAATTTCATGCTATGTCATATGGTCCAAAACTTAGGCTATGTAGATCAACCATGGTCTATCATTTACTGTAGTTGAGGCACTCTACTTTGATCATTCTAAAATTCCAGGTGCCCTCATTAATGATATATCAGTCTTGGTGTGCTCCCTATCCCTTAAATCAGTGAGTGTGTTTGACCATAGGCGACAGTGCATGTATTTGGTGGGTTTTGGCCTTCCTAGGGCATTTATTGCCACCTAGAGCCACTCCAACTCACCCATGTGCTCACCCACACCTTGTATACCCTCATTTGTGTCTCAAAACACTCCATCCATGTTCACATAGTCATCTGTGACTATTTTGGATGGTTTGGGAGCTCATTGGTCCAACTAGGGGGGTTTTGAGGTCAAATCCTAGCCTAAAACATGCATGCATCCAGATGGTCTCCAAAGGCTAATGATTTCTCCCTAATGTAATATAAACCCGATACAGACATATTTACACGTTGGATAGTCATAATAAAATCTGTTATTGACTACATTTGTGTGTTAATTTCACTATTTCTATTGTTTTTTTGCATAATTGTGTGTAATATCGAATTGTGAGATTTCCCTTGGCTCCTAGATCCTACTATGAATGAATTCTCACAGTAAAGAAGTTTCTAGTTTGTTTCCATAGGTTATGTATATTTTTGTATACCTAGATCCATGTTGATGTCGACCTAAGAGATACTATTACAAGGTTACCCAAGGCAAGAGTTGATCCAACACTATTCTTTGCTAGAAATGAGAAGGGAAAAAGTCTTGTTGCTCAGATTAAGGAGAAGTATATGTCACGAGAGATAAGAGGGGATTTGATATAACCTCTATTAATGATCAAGGAATTATATTTTCAACCAAATTCTTGTCAATCAAGTTAATACGGAAGATGCAACCAAGCCAGTGCACTACTAGTACCATCGTTGCAGCAGAGCAATGTGGTGCAAGAGTTCAAATTAATTGGGTGACGTTTATGCTCAATGCATTACTAGATCACGTTATTCATGCAAAGGAGAGAGGTATACATTTTACTTATTGCTAGTTACTCATCTTAATTTCCTTTGTTGCATGGGAAGAACCACCAAATTACCGAGGGATGGAAGTGAATGTCACATGTCGTGGGACCTGTTATCAAAATATGTGGTTCAATTATAATAGTCGGTAACAAAAGGAGAATAAAATTGAATTATATATGCACGTTGATGCATTAAGGCATCATATTTGGAATCGGTCGAGGATTTATGTTGTCACTGTACCTTGATATAGGAATATCATCAAGTTTACTACAAGGGATCACCACCTCTTTCTTCAACCAAGACGAGATCCCCAAAACCAATGGTTAACTACTGCATTCCAATTATCAGATGAATACATTGATACGATAGTTCAGGACTGACTGGAGGATTGGAAGTAGCCTGTCGTAGAAGATCAATTTTTTGTTGAAACTGAGCCGCAATAGGAGGGTACATCGAGGACCTAGTCAAGGGGTCCATAAGAATAAGAAAACCCACATAGCTCTCACCATGGTAGTGACGAAGATTATAGTTCTACCTAAACAAATCTAGATTTGGGAGGAAAGTCGAAAGTTACCGACATGGAAAAAAAGGGAAGAAAGAAGCAAAAGGCAATAAGGAACTCCACAACTATTGGTCTAATTGATGATGATTATCACCTGTTGGTGGATAGAATGTCTAAGGTTTTTGATGGAACACATTAGAATATGGATAACCGGCATACTGAGTCTTCAAGGGAGTTACTGACCTGCTTAAAATTCTTCGTAAAGCTACGAAATAAGTAAGATTCATGGTTAGTAAGAAGGCACCGCGGTTGCAGGAACCTGGACTCTCTGATGATCGTTTATCTGAATTCCAAAACTCACGAGAACATCATAAGGTCTAGATGGTACCCAAATCACTTGATCTAGGAATGACAGAGATGAATAATACTATACATGATATTGCTTCTGTCGAGATAAACATGTCTTATATGCTACCGATGTTCATACTGCACAACATTCAACAAGCAGTAGTTGAGGAAATCAAGGCATAGGAGCATGCAGTGTGCGATCAACTAAAGCAGTCAAAGAGCACAGTGTCTTTATTACAAAGTCATCTATAAGATAACGAAAATAAAATGCATAAGTGTCAATAGGATAGGAAACGAATAGAGAAATTTGTTTCTCTTGTTTTTCATGAAGTTCCAGAGGTCGGGGTCACACCTGAGATGATTGTTGAAGCTTGTGTCATCAAATTAGGGGAAGTTTCTAGTGACTTTCTCCAAAATATTACGAATTTAAAATCTCAACTTCTTCCCAGTACACCTCCTGAAGTACTGGAAGAGTGATGAAAGAAGGTTGAAGAGGATATCAGACAAATTCAGGACGCCAAGTCACTTTGTACTAAGGCATATGCATAGGTTTCCCAGGCATAAGAGGCCTTAATGAATGATGTGGAGATGCAAGATATAACATAGAGACTTCATGTAACAGAGACAAGTCTGACTGGTCTGTAGACCTCATTGAAAGCATACCACTGGTCAAGAACATGAGTAAGGTTACATAGATTAAAGGGTTGCAGCATCAAGTATCCAAAATCCGGACACAACAAAAAATAAGAACATATTGTTTCACGGAGCTTCAACCAAAGGCGGAGAAGGTGACTGCGACCATTCACCCATTCCATGTCGAGGTCAAGCAATTTTTAGATATGATTGTAGTGGATGTATCAGAACATATTAGTTCTTAAATTGTTGAAGGGGTCTCCAAGGTTAAAGTGTATCTTCAATGACAGATCGAGGAAGTGACGAAGATCTTTCAATATTTTCGAGCTAAGTTGAACATGCCATCAGTTTCCATCTGAAGTGGATTGATACAAGCCACATGTGAGTGTTGGGGGCTTGTTGGCCCTAGGCAATTTTATTTAATTTTGGTCTTTAAGTTTTGGACCCTTGTCAAGATGTGAACGAGGTTGCATTGGAGCGGGTTTCGAATTGGTCATATCCAAAATTTTGGATCGAATTTGGGGGAAAAGTAATTATATTGATAGAGTTCGATGAAAAAATTGGTGAGTTAGTTAGAAGGTGTGTCCACTTTTGGGGTAGTGGGAACGGGATGTAAATTTGTATAGTAGAGTCTATAAAAATGTAATGGGTTGTAATTTTTGGGGTTATTTGAATTCAAGTTCTGAAAGGACAAGTTTTGTAATGTCGATAGAATGATTTTGTACTGTTATGTCGAAGATGAATAAGAGTTGTGAGTATATTTTCGATCCACAATCTGTGTGCATAGACTCAATGTAATGGGGATTGCGGAGGAATTCCTACAGGTTGTGTGCACATACCAAATATTTCAAACTACGACTCTTGTTAATTATCGAGTGTTTTTGTGGTTTTTCTCGTCTCCGATTTCTATGTTAAATTTCTTGTGTCAAATGGTGTATGATGAATGTTTGTGTTGTTTCGTGCATTGTTGCGACCTATGATAATGTCTTAATTTCTGAATAAGTAATCAAATCGACAAAAATTCAATGGGTTTTATGAATATGTTTAAGGTTGTGAATGCACTATAATATATTGTCATGGTAGTTATTATGTGGATGTCCTTTATCTCGATGTCTAGTAGAAGAAGATATCATTCCTTACTACAGAAACCTAGTTCCTACAACCCCTATAGGTATATCAAGTGATACCTCACTTGTTTCATAGATTTTTCCAATACGTTTAAACTATGTTAGGTTGATACCTTGGGTATTCATTGATCTGGTCAAATTTGAACCAGGGCTAGTCGAGATTGAGCCAACAATCCTGTTTTTTTATTAAAATTTAATTAGTTCATGGTCACTAGTATATCCATCCCAATATGGACCTTTGGACCACTTATCCAATTTGATGCATCTCCACCTATGATCACACCTCTTTAGCCACCAATTAATGATCTATCTTGAAGTCAAGTGAGCTTGTATGATTAGAGCCAAAATTGAATTGGTTGAGATATACTAATGAATTTAAATCAAATTCAATTATAGTGTCAAATTCCTACTCACATTAGAGTTGATTCTTTTCCAAAGGAAACGTCTAAAAATTTGACGATTTGGACCGAACAACCAGTTTTTTCCTAGAATCCAACATTTTTTATTTTGCAAAATCGAAATGTAATTATCCTTTACTCCCAATTTTGATGGTAAAAATGGATTCGACGCCCTCAAAAACATCTGAAGAACTCAAATTCCAAAACTTGATAGCTATAGCCTTTTTTTTTTCTAAAAATAATTATCGGGTCCAGGAAAATTAGCCTATTTCGACCCAAATCATAGAATTTTTAGACTATGTGTTTTTGAAATACCATATAGTTTTCTCTTATTAATAAGATTAATTGTTGGATAACCATGAGGGATATATTCTTAGTTGTTGCATTAACCAATTAGAATGGACTCTTAATTGATGCATGTGTTTAAATGTTAAATTATGAGGAGTAGGTTATTGGATCGTGACTTTTTTATTTAGTTAGTTTAAGATATAATATAATTTAGAATATAACATGGACAATGAGTGGGCTTAACAATTAAGAATATGTGTTTCTTATTAAGATATCATAAAGTTCAAATAATGAGAAGGAAGGGTATGTACACCTAATTTTAATTTAATTAATAAAAATGAATTAAAAAGATGTGTAATTTTAATAAATTGTAATGAAATAAAGATTAAGATAAATTCAAGAAAATATTTATAAAATAAGGAAAACAAAAAAATAAAATAGACAATTCAAATCCATTTAGTCTATATTTTTTAAGATGAAAATATGTACTCATTTTATTGAAGGTAAAAAGAGTATATTAGATTGTCTTAAAAACCTCTACTATTGATTAGTATCATTAAAGAGAGCAAGGAGTAAAAAACTAGTATTATATAGAAAAAATCAATATAACATAAAGACTCTTATGGTTTGTTCCATGTCCTAGATACATGGTATCAAAGAAAGATTCTTTGAGAAAAACATAAAGGCTCTATAAATGATGGATATTGTGGTGGTTATCTACCTTGTCGATGTTGATAATTAGGTGACCAACTACAAAGTCAACCACATTTTTAGCCAGGGAGTATACTCTCAAAGACTCTTAAATTTGAATACAATCTCACCAACCAATATGACTTTGATTATCCTTTCTCACTAACTCAGATGGCCTTGAAATTTTCCCTCCATTAAAGATGAGGACCTTTATATTTGGGGTTGCTTCTCTTTTATTGGTTCTTTTTCCAATATGAGGTTTACTTTCAATCTGTGGAAAAAATTTAGTGGGGTATCATTTTCCCTATGAATAATATGGCATTGCCGACAAGCCATATAGACCAAAGTACATAGATTGATAGAGGTAAAACCTCATGTATCATCCCATGAAATTAATGCATCATGTGCCTCCCTTGAAGGGACCTTGAAAGTGTTGACCTTGTAAACTTCCCATGGGTTAAACATTGAATTAATTAATTATGCCTAGGAATTTTGATTATTTCATACTATGGAGGCATGCAATTTCTAAATTCTAGTTATTTGTAATTAGTTAATTATTATGAAAAATAATTAATGGTGTAAATGAGTTGTCAAGGCAGGAGGACACATTAGGAAACTTTCCTAGGATGGAAAAATGGCAACAGTGCAAAATCAGGCAAAACAAATCTGTCATAGAAAAGATAGAAACTATCCAAAGTAGTGAAAAGCAAGGAAGTTTTAGAAGCAGGAAAGTGTAAAAAAGTAGTCAGACATCAAGCAAGAAACTTTTGGCCAAGGAGGGACCAATTTCCAATTTGATGCAAGGATACAAAGAAAGAAAACATCACCTTATGCAAAAACTTGCTAATTAATAAAGGAGGGTGCATTTTCCACTTTGGATGGATGATACAAATAAGGAAACATCATTTGCAAATCAAACTTGCTAATCCCATCAATGAGGGAACACTCATGGCTTAGGGACAGGATTGGCAAGTGGGTTACTTGATCAACAAGTGGATGGCTTGCTCAAAAAGTCACTCAAGTCTATAAAAGAAGGATTCCAATTCCATTTCACAACTTTTGATCATTAATATTTTGGTATTGAGTGAATCTAAGCTTCTCTACTAAGTGGTGTGCCTCAGTTCTATTGGGTGATGCGCCCCAATATTTACTAATATATCTTATTTTCTCTTCTCTTCTTCATTTCATCCATTAATGGAGTTTTGTTTCACTTCCTAAATCCTTTTCCATTCTATTTACAACTCCAATACAGAGATTGGGAACTCTCCCACTTGAATCACAGAGTTCTTTCTAGTCTTCTCTTGTTTTTCTGAGAGGTTATTGAGATGAAGTTATGAGGAGAGTTTTTATGGATCCTAGACATTAATTTTGGTTATTATCAGCCCCTGATATCAGTTTTATATGTAACATCATGGTTTTGACCCCATTTGCATTAAATGGCTATGATGTATATATTGTAATTAATTATGGTGTGGAGCTAAAGGAAAAATCCCCGCCATGGATTATCGTTTTATGTTTCGGCGATTAAAATCAATGCCGATGGTATTTTGTGCTAGCCAAACACATTATAATTTTGGACACCATGTACATATGCAAAATTAATTAAAAACCTACAACCATCTATGTCAATGCGATAATAATGAGAAGGGGCATGATTTCCTAAGGATAGTGGGGGGGGAATGTTTAACCTTTTTGGGGGCCATTCAAAAAAAATCCATGTGTCAAGAGGAGAAACCACCAAAACTACCCAACCACCTTTCCTTGTATTACTCATCCACCAATTATATTCACCAGGAATTAGTTGGGGCAATTATTGCCATGGGGGAACGTATGCATGGGAATCCGTCAGTGTTGGCAGGGTTGTCAGTCCTTGACCACACACATACCCAAGGAAAATTGCATTCAGTCCTCACGGGGAGCAGGGAATCCATTCCAATCTCACACAGTTTTTTTTTTCCTCACGCAGGAGTGCTATTGTTCCTCAGTCATTTCCTTCATTACACGCATGGAGAGAGTCGGCCACAGGGCATTTTTACGTTCTGCATTGAGTCATTTTCTTGATTTGGTCTAGTATGTATGAATTCCTTCACATTAAAATGGGTTGTGTTCTTCATCTTACACAAGTTGGGAGATCGTTTTGTCTTCCCCACAAATTTTGGGATGCTGTGAGTCATTTTGGCCATGTTAGGGCCATAAACGACTCTAGAAATTGATTGTCACAGTCTGAGCTATTTTAACCCATTTTTCCATACCCAATTTTGGTCTCTAGGGCGTTTTCCCTTCAGTCCTAGAGCTGTTATTTTTGTGTGTATATGGTCGTTGGTCTTTGGACTGATTTTGGAGTGGAAATGGGGTTTGAGCTTGCTTGACAAACCTAGTGTGTGCAGGAGCCTCACAGACAGAGCTAGAGGTTTTGCTTTCTTCTTTACACCCCCTGAATAGCACTGGAAGGGAAGGCATAGCCCAAGGGACTATATAGCAGAGAAGGGGATGCTTCCTTATGTTGGGTGTGTAAGATGTTTTAGAAGTCAGGGTAGTTCTAGTGCAGGTGTCCACATCTCTTTGGTTGAGCTCACTAGCTTAGCAGTCATCCTTTCCAACTCCTATATAGCTTGATAAACCCAACTTTGTTGGCTTGGATGAGTTTTTTGTAACCTTGGCTACACGTGAGCTTGCTAGTGTTCCCCTTATTCCTTGTGGAAATCATGCCCATATAGGGGGTGGTAGTGTTGCTAAGAGATTGATGAGCACACTGGCCTATGGTTGGGTGGAACGTTGCAACGACATAGCTGGTTGCGAGACAAGATTCTACTAAGATAAGTATCTCTATGCTTAAATCCTTTCAACTGTGTTTTGTTTCATAACTCAAATGAACATGTTAAATACTATGAATGAATGAATTCCGTCCGATGTATAATGAATTAGACATATGCATACGTATTCTATTTCATTGTATTTTATATTGTGTTCATGGGGCTTAGTTTACCTGGAATAGCTAGCAGCTATGTTAGTTGCATCCTCTCCATCGAGTAGAGGGGTGGGGATGTGACATCATATAAGTACCAAATATTTTATAGAGTTCGGGTAATTTTGCCACTCCAAACCTACCTCAATTCTAGTCTTTTTTCCTTGTAACGAAGTCTATATTAATGAATGAAAATATAAGACTCTTGTGAGCTTAAATTTAGTCCTCAATATTCATTATTAATGTATTCTCCCCTTTCTTCAATTATTACATAGTTTTGAATGAGTCTGACTAATTTTTAAGAAGCATTTCAATACCCTATCTAGAAATTCATGAAAATATGACTAGTTTTCTGTTTAGAATGAATTAGACTAAAAAATTTTGAATATTCATTATTTTAGTTCTGGGAATTAATTAACATCCTATTAAATATATTCCAATTCTAAAACTAAATTTTATAAACCTTCTTCATGTGTTTGGAACCCACAGAAATCAAGCCTAGAGTGTAGTCCAAAAGACTAGTTTTTTTCTTGTGCAATTTCCTAAATATCCAAAATCTGTTATAAACCTGAATATACCTTTAAATAATGTCATATTTATTTATTTAATATCCATATCATATTAATTAGCCTCCATTTTCTTGGATAATGATTGTTCAATCTCAGTTTGCACCGGTTGGGACTCCCAAAAGCCTGGGAGTAGACTTTAGCCTCGTTGATGCTCGAAACCTAAAAGGGACCAACTTCTAGGTGCTTAGGGATTTTAAATTTCAGTCTCCAACCCTGTCCTTTTATTCCTCCCATTAACCCTCTGCCACTCTCTGTAAATGACCTTATTTCTCATATTTTACCTTGTGAAAGAATTGTTCCAACCTCTTGTAAAATTTTATTAAAAATTCTGATCATAACAGAAGTAGGAGTTAATATTATGATATGATTTAGATCAAGGATATTACAGTGTAATTATAGCACTTTACTCCACCCAAGTAGAAATTACTATCTCAAGAGAAGAAAAGTTCATCCATGTCATACTTTAATGATGACTATGATGAGTGGTATGAAGAGTACTACAGACAGTATGAAGAATAATAAATCCTTTATATTGATGGATTCCTACCAAGAAATGAATATGATGAAGTATATTGGCCATAAAATAGATAAGAGATCAGATCTCACTCTCCCATTCTTAAGAAATACTTGACCAAGATGAAAGAAGCATGTGAAAACATGGCTCACTGCTACCAGAAGTACCTAGCTTTGGGTAAGAAAATTTGTGCAGACATTTCTATCAAAGAATATATTTATTTCCAATATGGATTCTGGCCCAAGGATGTGTATGAGAATTATTTAAATACCATAAAATCATCCCTAGAGGAACCAAGTTTTTCGAAATCTGTGAGTAAAGAAGAAGAAAGAAGAGCCAAAGGTGAATATTTAACAGCCATATGTTGGTCCAAGTATTATGGGATTATTTGGGTGTTATTATAACAGAGATTCCAAAAGTGGTGACATGATCACCATTAAAGAGAGTGAAGTTTCATCATCTTTCTTAGATAAGCAAGAGACACTGACAAACCATCCTTCAAAGAATATCATAAACCTTCCAGAGGAAGAACCAGGTAGTTGTTCTAATGAATGTAATGATGAGGAAAAAGAAGAAGGAAATGTTGGTCCAAATCATCTGGATGAGAAGGATGAAGAGGATTATGAGGCCCCAAATCCATTCTTAATCATGGAAAATGGCCTTGATTCACTTAGTTCGTCAAGTGATCAAGAAGAAGAAGAGATTCCTAAGGTGGGGTGCAAGTCACTACAAGGTGAGTGCATGAGAGAAGAAAGTGAAGCTGAATGCACTTCCGGATTCTTTGTGGGTGATTTCTAGATTACTGCTAAAGATTTTTGTTCATGTGAATATCGTGAGACACGTTTTGGATCATATCCAAAAAATATTATAAATCACATTTGCAGTCACCTCTTGAGCCCTCTAATGAAGAAGAATACAAGACCACACCACTTGGGTGTGAGCCAGAGAATTTGGTGGAAGAGAAAGCCACGATAGTGCCCCTACATGAAGAGGATGAAGATGAAATTCCAAGGTATGATGTAATTTCTGAATTTTTCAAAGGTCACATTTCATTTCAACCTTCAGAGACAACCTCCTTTTCATACATGGAAGTGATTTTGATAATGAATCTAAAGTTGATCAGTATGTTGAGAATGAAGTATATGTTGTGGATCCATCCCAAAAGAAAGACAATCTTATATGTCAGCTATTGGAAGGAGAAACCTTGGTGGAGGATTGTCTTTGTGAGCCACGTCATTTGAGTAGATCACTAAAGGAGGACAGAAAGAATCTTATGGAAGCCATGAAAAACTTTGTTGACATCAATTCCTTAGTGGCAAGATGTTGGAAAGCTTATGGAGGAGAGTTGGAAGGAGAAGCCTTTTTGGAAGAGTGTGTAGAACTTAATGAAGGCATGTTCAAGATAAAGGAGAGCTATATGAACTTACTATCTGATAGATATCATCTCCTCATGATGGATGAAATGTATTGTTGTGCATTCAAGAAGAAAACAAAAGAGACTGAAATACTCTATAGCAAATGGGAGGCTACATATGATTCCTTGAAAAGAACCCAAGAAGCTCTTCAAGAGTTGAGATTGTAGATTGATCAAATTCGAAAGGAGTTGAATGTACCAAACCCTCCAACTTGCATGGAAAATAATCATGTGCACATGGTAGGAACTAATTTGGATGTGTTGGAGGAATCTCATGAGGAGGGAGCAGATTTGCAGATGCTTTTGAAAAGTTATGATGAAGAAAATCTTGGCCAAGCACTTACTGAGATTGAGAGGAAGGATAATGTGCTCTTAGCTATGGGAAATATAGACGAGGACATGCCAATTGAATCAGAAAGAAAAGGTTATTATCTATCCATGGACTGGGTAGATAAATATATCACTGAAATGGAGAATCAAGGATGCACGGGAATTGATTGCATCGGTAGAGGGTTTTTTGGCATGCATGCCTGGAAGGAGACACCTTATGAAATACCCTGATGGATGTTATATTCTGATCCAAAGGAGGTGGCTTATCACATTCCATATGTATCATAAAATAAAACTCCTTATTCATCCATTTATTCGGTAGATAGAGACATATTTGGAATGAAGACTTTGGGATCTAAAGAATTTTATTTCTGCAATAATTTTTTTGTTGTGAATGGAATTGTCCTGACATGTGAACAACAAAAGGGACTTATTTTACAGCCATTAGATACCTCCTATACACATTCACATGAGTTTCATTCTGATTTTCATGTGCTTTAGGAGTTTGAGGTCAAGCAAGATAAATACCAAGCACTTGCATGGTTCCTAAGAGATTATGAGTTGCATCTAGAAAAATGGTGAACAGTTTTGGAGGAGGCACATGATCACACTATCACTGAGCCAAACAATGGATTAATTTGTGCATCCATTAGCTTCATGGATGAGTATTGCAGGGATTTTTCTCACAATTATTCACCCCACACTTCTATTTCAACCACATCATGTGGGGTAGAAAATTGGGTGAAAGGATTTTTTTTGTTGATACCACAGGAGGAGCATGATATTCCCTCATCCAATTGAGGGATTGATGGTCAATTCATGTGGTTTAACAAGTCCATTAGTAGTAGCTGAATAATTCCCGCCTGAATCATTCAGCATGAAAGTTTGTTCGTCCATTGATTGGGTGGCTAGACACATGATTGAGATGTGTGCACTCAAGGGTAAACATAGTGCTTGCATCAATGGAGAGTCATTAGAAACATGAGAAAATTTGTATGAATAGTCGAATGAGCATGTGTGGATGCTATATGATTCTCTTAGTATACATGGAGGGGCATGGGATAACCACCTGTGTCTTCATAGCAGTAGTGATTTGAGTTCCATTTCTATCTTGCACATTGATTTTCATACTTAAGAGAGGCTCAAGATGATTTGGTTCCACATTAAGAAGTTCCATGAGTGGTGGGAGAGTCTCAAAGATATTTAGTTTGGCATGGGGAGCGATCAATTGTCAATGTGGTGGTATGATATTCACATCCTCGTTTTCATATTCTACGATGATAAAATTTTATTGTTGTTACTGATGTTTGGAAGGGGGAAGATAATACCATGGGACCTTGGCATTATTTGGAATGAAATATTTCCAAAAGGAGCAGCAAAATTTGGATCCTTGTAGAGGAGGTAGTAGGATCTAGGAATTCTATTCAGTTACCTTAACTGGGTTGACAATTTTTTTGAAAGAAGTGGTGATTGGGGAAATGACTATAATTAGAGTGGTGCAACAGAAACATGGTGGACAAATTTTTCAGCACTCTAAAGTGCTTCTGCTTGAGGACAAGCAGACTTGGGTGGGGAGGAATTCCATGTCCCTCGCTTGAAGGGACCTCGAAAGTGTTTACCTTGTCAAGTTCCCAGGGGTTAAACATTGAATTAATTAATTATGCCTAGGAAATTTGATTGTTTAATACTATGGAGGCATTTAATTTCTAAATTCTAATCATTTGTAATTAGTTAATTATAATGAAAAATAATTAATGCTAGAAATGAGCTGTTAAGGAAGGAGGGCATGTTAGGAAACTTTCCTAGGATGGAAAAATGGTAACAATGCAAAAGCAGGTAAAAGAAATATGTCATAGAAAATATAGAAATTATCCAAAGTAGTAAAAAGCAAGGCGGTTTTAGAAATAGGAAAGTGCAAAAAATCATCCAAACATAAAGCAGGGAACTTTTTGGTCAAGGAGGTCCCAATTTAAAATTTTGTTCAAGGATGCAAAGCAAGGAAACATTTCCTTATGAACAAACTTTCTAATTACTCAAGGAGGGTGTACTTTCCACTTTGGATGGATGATACAAACAAGGAAACATAATTTGTAAACCAAACTTGTTAATCCTATCAAGGAGGGCGCACTCATGGATTAGGGACAGGATTGGAAAGTGGGTTACTTGATCAAAAGGTGGATGAATTTCTCAAAAATTCACTCAAGTCTATAAAAGAAGGATTCCAACTCCATTTCCCAACTTTTGATCATTAATATTTTGGTGTTGAGTGAAGTTGAGATTCTCTACTGAGTGGTGTGCCTCAATTATCTTGGGTGATGTGCCCCAAGATTTCCTAATATATGTTATTTTCTCTTATATTATTCATCTCAACCATTAATTTATTATTCTTTCAGGTCCATTAGAGGAAATTCCAACTCAAAATGGGCCTCCTAAGGAAAATTAATAAAATAATAGCTAAAATAATAAAATAATATTTATTAATTTTGGAGGAAGAAAAGAAAAAACTACTTTTTTGTTCGTATTTTCAACATATCTCCCTGTGGTTGTACTCGGGTTTCGATCAAGAGAGCTCGTTGGATGCGGAATTAAATTCCGCATCCAACGAGTACCCACTCGGCATAATTTTGACTGGACCCGCTACCCCAAAAACAATAAATACCTAAAAAAAATGTGATGATGATGTCATCATCACATTTTTTCAGGGATTTATTGTTTTTGGGGTAGCGGGTCCAGTCAAAAGTATGCCGAGTGGATACTCATTGGATGCAAAATTTAATTCCGCATCCAATGAGCTCTCATGATCAAAATTTGAGTAAAAACAAAGGGAGATATGTCGAAAATACGAACAAAAAAAGTAGTTTTTTTTATGATACCTGTCCCCAAATTTATATTAAAAAATTGTTTAAGAGGTGCTCCCTTTTTTAATTTTAAAGCATTTTGATTGGATAATACATGATGACATGGAATTTGTATTATTTTTTGAAGGCCCATTTTAAATTAAAATTTCCTCTAATGCCTAATCCTTTTCCATTCCAGTTACAGCTCCCGTATAGAGATTGGGAACTCTCCCACTTGACTCTCAAAGTTCTTTCTACTCTTCTCTTGTTTTTCTGAGAGGTTGTTGAGATGAAGTTATGAGGTGAGATTCAATGGATACCATCCATTAATTTTGGTTATTATCAAGCTCTAATATCAGTTTCATAGCAATACCAAATATTTTGTAGAGTTCGGGTATTTTTGCAACTCCAAACCTACCTCAATTCTAGTCTTTTGTCCTTGTAATGAAGTCTATATTAATGAATGAAATTATGAGACTCCTGTGAGTTTAAATTCATTCCTAAACATTCATTATTAATTTATTCTCCTTTTTTCTGCAATTATTACAAATTTTTGAATGATTTTGATCAATTTTTAAGAAGCATTTCAATACCCTATCTAGAAATGCATGAAAATATGACTAGTTTTCTGTTTAGAATGAATTAGAGGACTAAAAAATTTCGACTATTCTTTATTTCAGCTATGGTAATTAAATAAAATCTTATTAAATATCATCCAAGTCTGAAACTAAAGTTTAGAAAGCTTCTTCATGTGTTTGGAACCCCCATAAATCGAGCCTAGAGTGTAGTCCAAAAGACTAGTTTTTCCTGTGCAATTTCCTAAACATCCAAAATCTGTTATAAACCTGCATTGAGCTTTAAATATTGTCATATAAAATTATTTCAGCACCATATCAGCTTCCTTATCCTCTTTTTTCTTGTATATTGATTGTTCAATCTTAGATTGCATCGATTGGGACACCTAGAAGCCTGGGAGTAGACTTCAGCCTCGTTGATGCTTGAAACCCAAAAATGACCAAGATCCAGGTGCTTAGGAATGTGAAATTTTATTCTCCAAACCTATACTTTTATTCCTCCCATTAACCCTATGCCACTACCACTCTTTGTAAATAACCTTACTGCTCATATTTTACCTTGTGAAAGAATTGTTCCAACCTCTTGTAAAATTGTATTAAAAATTCTGATCATAACAGAAGGAGGAGTTAATATTTTGATCTGATTTATATCAGGTATATTACATACTATTCTAGGGTGGAAATCAATGTCTTACCTACCCATCTCCCTTTTGTTTCAAACAAATTCCCTATCACACTCCAAATTTCAATTGAGAAATGGAAGAGTACCAAACTATCAAAGACTAATTCCAGGGGTTATTCACAAAGTGTGAATATCCTACTGCCTTTCCGTGAAGTTTAAATAGTTTGTAAGATATCCAAATGAGTAGATTCTAAAATTTCATAAGTTTGAATTCAATATAATTTGAAATTAAAATTGGATATTTATTTATATAAATGAGCTAATTTGACATTGAAATTCAGTATATATTTGAAATTCTATATGTATTTATAGAAAATGAGATAAGTTAAAAATACATATCCATGTTTACATTAATTAAAATATGATATGTACTATTAGGTTAAAAATACACATCCATATTTAAAAATATTAACCTTCAACCATGTATAAATTGCTCAAGTATTAGTGGAGTCTAAATTGCTATCTAAGACATCCAAATAAGTAGATTATAAAATTTCTCAGATTTGAATTCAATATAACTTGAAATTGAAATTTGATATGTGTTGTTAGGGAAAATATACCTTATGGATGGGGTTAGAGGCCACCAACTTACTGAGGGTCTTACTTGTAGACTACTAGGGTTTCACAAGCATATATCAAAGAATGAGAGAAATAAAATGAGTACCTTGTTCTTGATGGTTGATCCTAGATTTCCTCTTCTTCTCCAATGCTCCTTTGCTTCCAATCTCTACTACATATCCTCCTGTTTGACCAAGCTCTTTTGAAAACCAATAATTGAGTCGTCTTGCTCCTCTCCTTAATGAAATCCTCTAGCCTAACTTTGCCTCCAAATTTGGTCCCCTTTCCTCATACCCTTCCCCTCTTTTTATAGTTGTTTGTGAGGAAGGAATTCAAGGCGTAGGATGGTTAGGGAATTTGTGGAGGCTTCTAAAACGAGTCCAACTTCCCTTTGATTAATCATCTTTCTATTTTTTTAACAATTCTTAATGGAATTCACGGGTTCATATGTAGCATCTCGGGAATGATTCGTGGTTCCCTTAAGGAAACTCGCAAATTTCAATATTTGAGAATAACATGTGGGTTGCAGATGGCTAAACCGCGAGTGGCGTGCAAGTTTCTAAGAGGAAACCCATGAATGCATGATGAGTTCAAAATAAAAAAAATGGTTAATGCTAGAGTGAGAAGGGTGTATCAAGGATCCAAATCATCTATAGGGTTAGGGATACTTCAATCCCTATGTCCTTTTGTGTAACGACATATTTGATTTCATTAATCAGATGGAGAAGTGTCATTTCACAGTATAACAGATGCCCCCTAATGTATGAGGTCAGAGGGTAAGGATGGATGAAATACATTACAATATTTGTTCAGAGGACTGAGAATCAAGGCCGCAGAGAAGTACCTGAAACAGACAAAGCGAGGTCATTTATACAAAATCATCATTAAGGATGCCATGTTCAATAATGAGGAACACTAGCTCCTTTACAAGATACATCATATGATACGTGATACAGGGCCACGCATGATTTACAAAGGTGGATCATAGCCACATGAGTATAGTGATATATCTTCAATTGTTAGAAAAGTGTCATCAGTCATGGCACAATCTTGCGCAACTTAGGTTATATAAGCTATAAACCTAAGGTCTTCATCCAAATCCATAGAAACCAGTATGAATCCTACCATGTGAATATATTTATTGAATTCTAACATGGAAGGATACCATCAGAATATCAGTTAAAAGGTTATACTGATAACCAATGCATAGGAGTCCACCAAGATTTGAAGTGGATCCCGAGGTACTAGCTTGAAACTCTAGGTATTCTTTTGTAGCAGGTGCTAAGAAAACTCCATGTGTGAAGAGGAAGGTAATGAATCCTTTAATAGGTCAACAAAGTAACTAGTAAACTAGACTCAGGGAATATGTACATAGAATAATATTAGATATGGAAATGATAGGGATCAAGGTGACTAGATAGAGACTAAGAATATTTGAACGATGAGAACGACACATAGATGACCCAAGGAAGATTTAAACTTCAAGGGAAACAACCAGAGCAATTTGAAATGTAGGATACATTAATAGATTCCCCCCATACTTAGGATAAGTGAACAATGGAGGAGCAGTTACTCAATGTATTGAGTTGAACCAGGAAGTGAAAATCTGAAACATGAGCGACAGGAGACTCAAACTAGTGCTTTGTTCAAGGGACTTGCTGCCAGACAACTTACAAAAGAGTGTGTTTCCTTCATTCCTTCCTTGTTAATTATTAACGAGTCCAAGAAATTAAACTTGCGTCTTTCATCATTTTTTAACAAGATTGAAGAAAATAAAGAATATTGCTTGATATAACACTGATTCATTGATTTTATGAGCCCAAATTAGTGAATGCTCATCAGTGTTTTCATGTCTTGAGAGTCTAAAAACTCCAAAGAAGACTGTAGGGGGGTGATTTTTTGTAAAGTCAGTCTCTTGAGTCTGAAAAAGTATAAAAAATTCCGAAGGAGAACTCTCTTAGCTTTCGAAAAACTAAGGCGTACCTTTTTTATACTTAGTCAGCAAGGTCCAAAAAAGGGGTAAACTATCACCGAACCGACGCTCCTTCAAAACTAAGCATATAGTGTTATATTAACGAGTGTGAAGGAAGGAAAGATCACTCGGGATCCATTTATTTACAAGAATGGGACAAACAAAAATAAACTCGATGTTTTGTGCTGAAGTTTAATGAGCATGACAATGGCATAAAGAACACTTGGAATATTTTTCATATTTTAATCCAGAGCACAAAAAAGAATAAAGTGAGCTCAAATGGGTTCCTTTTTCATAAATTTTAGTCCTTCGAGCCCAAAAAATAAATAAACCTATACCTCAAGATACTCTTCTAGCCACAGTGGACTAGAGTCTTCATTTTTCATAACTAATCCTTATGGTCTGTGTATGGTCTAGAAAACAGTTAAACTTATACCGATATGGATTATCCTTCATTTCCTTTAACGAGTCTAAAACAACAAGTAACTCGGATATCTATTCAATTTTAAGGATTTAGACCAGGTCTTGAAGATAACTCCATATGTCGTGAGCCTTATGACAAAGGGTAGTCAGGAAGAAATAGAGTATGAGGTTCATTTTTGCGTATAAAAAAACAACTGTGAAGCCTCCCGTCACCTAGAAACATGCAACATGGGCACCAATATTGGAAAGAAGTGTCCTAGATAGGGTTTCCCATGTTCAAGAGGTTCTCATCCATGGAAGAACAATGATGTTTGAAGAATAATGGAAGGTTGCAGATCACGGTCCATGGATACAACAGGAGATCCTAAGGTTCACAAAGGGATAAGGTATCAATGCAGAATGCAGGGGCACCAAATATTGTGCTATAAGCTAGGAAATATACTCAAATATCATTCATCAACTGCAACACTAGGTAAAAAACAACCAACATTAGTCAAAATAATGAAAATGGACCAAAAACTATATTAAGGTGGCTAAAAATTTGGTTTTTTTACTATAAATAATGAGTTTGGTTTTTAAAAACAATTCATTTGGTTTTTCACCTTGAATAGTGCAAGTTTTCCTTCAAACTTCAAACGCTTCGTACGAGCCAACCGGTGGTAGGAATCACAAACCTCAAGTTGCAGGTAGACCATTTCTTCCTTAACTTTCCATTTATTCCATTAATTTCAAGTTTTTGTGCAAAATTAGGTCTCTTGGTGAGTTTATCAAGGCACCCCATGGGAACCACAGGTATCTTTTTGCAAACTCGTGAATTTGAGAAGTATTCACGGATATGCATTAGGAAACCCGTGAATGGCACACATTGTTGCCACTACACAGTCGTGTGTTGAGTGAATGGCATATTTTACACTTCTAATGACCAAAAACTTGTGTTTTGCAGGAAAAATGGAATTGGAATGGAGGGAAAGAGATTGTGAGGATATGGATAGGGAAGCATTAGGGGATCCATTGACATTAAATTCCCTTTGAAAATGTGGTTTGTTAAAATTCTTTCACACGGTGAACATTCATGCTCAGGTCCGATTATTGGAGTATTTGGTACAACTATGGGATCCTGAGGAGGATGTGTTCAATCTACAGGGTGAAACACTTCAAATAATTGTCGAAGAAATCTATTTTATCATTGGATTATCTCATAAAGGGGCACCATTGAGCTTGAGTGGCAGCGGATGTGGGCCTGACCCACATAGTGTTCAAGACCGTGCAAGTTGGTGTTTCATTATTATTAGTTGGTGCTCATAAGAGGATTGGTGTCCTCACAGGTCGGTGCCTATAAAATAGAAGTTGGTGTGTGTAAGGGACAGGTGTTCCTATCTGATTGGAGTTAGAAAAATCAGTGACTGCCTTCTCACACTTCTTTTCAAAATTGGTGTATCCTAATATAATTTGTAATAATAAGGATATTCATATATAATATCTATCTATATATTCTTTGTGTGGTGTTCTTGTATTGGAAATTGCTTATGATACATGGTTTATATGTTAATGAAAGATTACATGGTATAAAAAAAATGTTTGGAAGGACAAAAAGTGCATGATATTCATTCACCCCCCCCCCCTCTCAGTATCCGTTGGGGTTCAACAAAAGTTACACCCTTTCAAAATTGCAAATTTTTCCCAATTCTCCACTTTTCTTATAAGTGCATTTAGTCCGAGAAGCCAAGTTTTGCCACTTCTAGAAGAAAATATAAGGAGGACCAAAAAAAAATAAAAAATAAAATAAAAATTCTATTGGAATCTAATAATACTCATGACAGTGATTACTTAAACTTTCATATCTCCAATCTAATGCCCCAAACAATTTTTATAATTTTTTGGAATTGACTACTTTTAACTTTTGCATTTCCTCTTGACGTTGATTTTTTAGTAGAAATTGTTATCTCACAAACTAAGCATTTATGGGAAAACTTCCTCAAAGAAAATTTGTTCATCTTAATGAGTAGATAAAATGTCAAATTTGTAATTTTTTCTAGTTTCAACATCTAGGGGCACTTTTACCTCCTCCACGTTTTCCAAAATTGCACTTTTGCGCCCCCAAATAATGGATTTTGGCATTCTTTTGCACTTAGGCTCCACACATTTTTCAATATGGACAAAATCCACCATATTCATCTACGTTTCTAGACCCTAATTTCACCATAGCAATTCCAACCCCAATAGAGCCCTCGTCAAGTCACTAGGTACCAACCTTTAAGAACCAGTATTTCCCCATTTTTGAAGAACTAGAGTTGAATGGTTCTACAATCCTCTTTGGATATTCTATATACTTCCTTAATGGCATCGAAATGATGTGAGTTTCATCAAATTCTGACCTAAACTTCTCATGTTATGTCCAAAACAATTTCCATGCTCCACACTTGTTTTTTTTAAATAAAATATTGTATTGTTGATGTGGCTTCTTTAGTGGTGACATGGATTGGCATGTTGATTCCTATGTGGAAGTGGTGTACTTTGTATTGTGACACAAGGATTTAAAATTCCCCACATATGTGGATGTGGAAGGAACTTACCTCCTCATTGTGCCCAGCGTCTTTCTTTCTCCTATCCTACAAAAGCATTGTAAGGTGAGGGTAGAGAAAACATCTCTTGTACTTTCCTGCATCGACCTCCACACTCCACATTCCACATGTGGATAGAACCTTTCACATAACTCACTTCTATCACACTACGCATTCCGCATATGAAGAAAATTGCCTACATGACACACTTCTTCCACATTCCACACTCTGCATGCGAACAAAACCTCCCACATGACTCACTTCTTCTGCACTCCACATTTTGCATGCAATGAAACCCTTGTGTATGGCATTCTCTCCCATGACTCACTTCTTCTACACTCGACATTCCTCATGCATAGAAAACCTCCAACATGACTCACTTCTTCTGCACTATTCATTCCACATGTAGAAAAAATCTTCCACATGTCTCACTTCTTTCGCACTCTACATTCAACATGCATAGAGAAGCTCCTACATGACTTGCTCATGGTGTTGCAAAATAAGCACGTAGTACCTCATAAGTGAATGTCGCCCACATAACTAATCCCTATCGGGAACTACCAAATGTACTCCCATTAGTCCACGTCGATTGTCTACATTGTCACCCACTACCCACATGGCACTTACGGGCTCACCTCAAATTTTTCAAATTTTCAAATTTTCATAACGATGTAAAATTTTGATTTCACTATAGGGAGTTATTAAAAAAATTCACTTGATATTTCATCCATTCTATAAATGTCTCTATCACACAACATAATAATAAAAAAATCACTATTAACTCTACAATTTTAAATCTCCTCCCCCCTCCCCAAATTTTCTTAAACCAATCTTTCATTCCTATTGGTAGGTAGGTAATAAGATATAATTCATGGTTTTATTAAAATACCTTCTAACAATTAAAATCATGGATTTTCATAGAGCATTTTTTCAACACTTCCAAACTCTTATCTCTGCCTATAACCATGGATTCCAACCCATACAACCCCATTACTACAACCAATGGCTATTATACCACTTTCTAACATCCGCATCCATCATTTTGACCATAGGAGGGGGTATTTACAAATTCCATGCTTACAAATTCCACCCCATGGCCATAATATGAATTTATGAATCACAAGTGCATGTGAAATTGCATAAATGTAAAACAATATATAAATAAAACTCTATCCACACATACATCATGCATAAACAAGCAAATTCATCACAGGAAGTAAATAAAAATCAGTATGTGTTCCCTTACAAGAGAATACATATCTTTTAAGAGAGAAGATTCAAGCAACTTGTTGTGTAAGGTTAATTTTACCCCCACCTGTAGGTATCAGCTGCAGATATCACCCCCAAGCATGACTATGAGGCCACCAAGGTGAAAAAACCACATCTAGGCTTCTCTATCATCCCACAGCCCATTTTCTCTCATGCTTATCCAAACTTCTCACCTTTGAGCATTTACATGGATCTCACTTATCCATCCCATCCATAACACTCTCCTCTACTTCCCCAGACAAAACAAGGAATTCATTTCTTTTCATAGCTCCACAATTCTCTAGGAAAATTTGACCCTTAAAGTGCTTACCATTGTGTACAAAAAGAGTCCAATTTGTTGTAGGTTATTGGAGAACCTATTGCAACATTAATTCATGGATTCTCAAACATTCGTGAGCAGTAAAAACTCAATGGGTAAAGGTTCCTATCTTTCCCAACCTCTATACTCACCTACAACCATTCTCCTTCCTCTAATATCTACAATTCTCCCTCATAAAGTTGAATTTCTGGTTATTTAACAATTTGGTATGGTAATGCTAATGGAATGAATAGACTGAGAGAAATATCTTACGTAGTGTAAAGAAATCTCCTGAGAAAAAAAAAGGTGATACTCTAGA
Source organism: Pseudotsuga menziesii (assembly GCA_001517045.1). Lineage (NCBI taxonomy): Eukaryota > Viridiplantae > Streptophyta > Pinopsida > Pinales > Pinaceae > Pseudotsuga > Pseudotsuga menziesii. Next base: position 36,632 of record LPNX010053168.1, read on the forward strand.
GGAGATAAAGGATGGTGAAAATACCACTAACATAACTTATGACAATAGAAGAAAGTACTCTCACAAATTTTATAGAAGTATATTCACCCCATGCTTCCATAACTACATGAGGAGGCTTTTCCGACCAACTTCACACATAAATTCAATGATTGGATTTAATAATTCAAAAGGAAATAAATGGGATCATTTAAGGAACATAACAATAAAAGGATTAGTTCTAAGCTTGAAACTAAGAAATTTATGTATTTAATCTTCCACAAGGCCCCCTTTCCTCTTCCCCTCTAGTGGAATCATAGCCCCTCTAGACATCTTGGACCATTTGAATAATTTTCCAACATAATATTTACATAGATTTCAAATTAGCATGAAAATCCAACCACATGGTCCATATAGAAATATTTACATTATGCATGCCTAGCCATTCACTAGTCAAGTCATGGCCTTGAGCTCCACATCAAGGATCCATACTAGCCTATTTACACCATTTACTTAATTTTATTTAATACATACCGAGGGTTAAAACTGGGGGTATTACAATTTCATCCATCAATACAAACAAATAGCTCTTAACACCTTCATTTTTTATAAAATTCTAGGTTAATGTGCTATACAATATTTTCTTGAGCTCTTACCCCAAAACGTGTAAAGAAAAGACTTATCAAGAATATTTGAGTATAAAATATAAAGGTATAAGAAGGAAAATCATTAAAAAAAACATTGATTGAAAGTGGGGTGTAATATTCTTCATATAAGTAGGGAGGAGCAACTAATGGAAATGGAAAAGAAGGTCCCACATGCTTGATCTTTTAACTATACTATTGGAAGAACAACAAATTCTTGATCTTTTAACTATAATATTGGAAGAACAACAAAGTTTAAATTTTTTAGACGACCTCAATTAAAGTATCATACCCTTTTTGTTATTAGTTAAATAATGTTTCCATCCTAAGAGAAGAAATAAATAGGGTACTAACAACACCCTATTTTTGGATTATTAAAAAAATATAGCGCAACCTTCTATTAGAATATTGAGAATATGCAAAATATACAACTAATATGTAAATCAATAGCAAAGATCTAATAGTTTAACCTTCTATGCATACAAGCAACAATAATCATGTAAGAAATATGAGACAAGAGAACAAGATAACAATACACCAGATATATGTGGTAAACTCCCAAATGGAGAAACAACCATGGGAAGGTTTGGCCTTCTTTATTTTTTAGAAATGTCCATTTTACAATGCATGTCATCCTCACAAAAGAATAACATCACACTCCATCATGTCACAATGATGTTTATCCAACATATGATGTGTGTTTCAACAACATGTGTGTACAAATGACACGCACAACACTTGTGTGTCACAACATACCACAAAGGGTCTCCTTCACCTCTATTATATAGATGGAGGTATGGAATATTTACATCCCATAACACATGTGGGATAAACAACTTTCCACCTCTCTTATATAAAGAGTAGTTATAAGAGATTTTTACGATATTTCACCAACAATACCACACATGTCATCATTACATATTCCCACACTCCCCCTTAATGATGATTGGGAGAAAGAATACAAATGGAGGAAAGTAGCATCACACAAAAATTCCCATTGATGACAACTTCTAGAATGTCCCATAATATGTGAATAAGAACACACTTTACCCCATGGATTGATAAAGATAACAACCAATTCTCACATAATCATGAAATTGCACCCGAACACAGTTGTACAATGAAATCATGCAGAACACAACAATAGTGTACATAAACCTCAAACGGTGAATACAAGAGAAAGTTGTGGTTAGCAGACAATTGTCACAACCGTAACCACAACCGTAACCAACTGATATGTGAAAGAACTACATAATAGACCTTATCACGAATACAATAAACCTCAATATATACATCGATATGTTTTCTTCATAACCAAAGAAATACACTAAATATTACATTGCAAATACAAGACTCAAATGGTATATCCATCGAAATGTTTTCCAATCAATCAGTATTCACAACTAAGCCAAAAAAAATGGAAGAAAAATGTATTACACTCATCACGAATACAAGACACAAATTCTTATCCATCGAAATATGTTCCCCATAGATAATCAACATGACTTACAATAGAATATGGATGTTCATTTCATACATTATTGCTAGAATATGGTATTTGATTACATTACATTCCTTCTTAATTGCATCTTCACATCCCTGATAAAAAAAGGTCTCAACTTTTATTCTTTCAAGGACAAGCTGAAAACAGGAACAATGTTGAAGAACCAAAGATAACCACCACAACCATATGCTTAATATAGGAAGGAATGGAAAAAACAATTTGTCCCTAATACACGTGTAGAAAGTGAAGTAAATAGAGAGCTTTATGGAGTGTTGGAGACATGTGTGGAGTTTTTCAAGCTGGACGCGCTTCGGACTACAATGTTGAGTCCATCTTCAGGAGAAAGAATGTCTCAAAGGAACTGCAAGGAACTATTTTTGTTTAAATATTGGTTTTGACCTCAACAAGGTTGAGAGCCGACAATGGGTGAGTAGAGATCCCACTTATGACACCACGAGCTACTTCAACTCATCCACCAAATTAGGGTTTCAATGAAGTCTTTACGAAAACAACAATGCAACTTAGGAAGGATCGTAGCTCAAGTCATTGTACAGTCTGGATGCCATGCCCATGCCCTCAACCAAGGAAGCGCAACTCACTACATGGATTAGGGTTTACTCTAAAACTACTCCGCATAATGTTGCATTCGTCCATTCATGGGGCAGTCTTTAACGCAGCTCCAGGAACACAATTTGCACACAACTCCACACGAAAAAAGGAGATAGATAACTCATCCCTAGAGAATCTATTTAGGCTTTAAACTCTGTCAAAATCACTCACCATGGAACCGTTAATACAATGTTCTATTCATTGATAGTCCAACGGGTTTACACTACATCATAGAGAGAAGGGAGAGGACATCCCCACCAACGAAAACTAGGTTGCACTCACAACATAGGTGTGGCATCCTCTACGGCTGTGTGCATCACGAATCAAGAGTTCACCTTTCCAATGCAATCATGGGTTGGCGACATCGTCGCGAATCTCACACAAGTTCGAAGATCACGGGGACAGAGAAAGACATGGACAAAGATACCAATGACTCTTAATCTAGCTCTCGAATGAGAAAAATGAATGTATGCATGTTAGGGTTTTCAAGAGAAATAGCATGCAGACATTTAAACTATCCACTCATTGCACTAGGCATGGATATATTACACGCAAGTGGTCGTGGGAAATATCCTTCACATAGGTTGTCTCAACATGCAACTTGCAACATCAATTCATGTGTTCGTATTCTTTCATGCAACACTCCACATTCTTTCACACTTACGTATGAAAGGTCATCACAAGGATGATTGGAAAATGTTTTCATATTACAGTTTCTACAATAATAGAAGAGAAGTAATGAATATGGCAGACTATTTGTCGAAATTTCAGCAGGAAAAGGACGGATTGGTAAGGACGTGCTGGAAGATACCCACACATAGATCTTAGGGCGCTAGCGCAGACTGACAGGGAAATGTAACCATAGAGAATGCAGAGAGTAGGGTAAGCATGGAAGCACCAATGAATAAAGAAGAGAAATAGAGGAGTAACATCTACTCATAGAATAATGTCTATAGAGAGGAACCATACACTCCAGGTTTAGTATTAGCAAGTGAACAGTCAAGCTGGTAGAATATGGCAGGATGAGTAAAGACATAGGTGCAGTCACTATGTCGGGACCGAGAATCTTGGGTAGACTGCAAATTTTGCATAGGCCACACAGATTACATCAAGCTCTGATACCACTGTTATATGCCCAAACAGGAAAATGGGCAATTAAGTACACAAGACAAAAAGGATTGGCATCAAAACACACTCATTCTCATTAAATGTGTATTTATGCAAATGAGAATGTCCCTTGGGTTCATCTCCCGAGTGGACTCTTGTACTCTTAAGAGACTCTTGGTCTACCCTAGACTTGTGGTATTATTTGTATGTGAATGGTGTACAATAATCCTAACACCAATGATTATGTCACCAACAATTTTTTGAATTGTATATTTAAATTTATCTCCAAAAATCATGTTGGAAAATAGATATTGGATTAAATCTACTTAATCATGGTTCTATATCATTTATTACATCCATGCTCTAAATTCTATCACTAAGCATACATACATTCCCTTAGCTCCCATTGTTTTTCTTTTTAATATAATTGTTTTAATTGTATATATAAATTAATCTCAAAACTTATGTTAGAAAATAAGATTTAAGTAAATTTACTAAATTACATCTATATATTATTTATTACATCGATGCCCTCAAGACATAACAACTAAGTTTTTCTTACAATTTTAAAGTGATTATATATAAATTAATCTGCAAATCATGTTGGCCAATAGAAATAGGAGTAAACTTTCTAAATTATATTTGTATATTATTTATTGCAGCCATATTATTAAAGCATAATTCTTAAAAAATTTAAAAAATTTAAAGTTGTTATATAAATTAATATGATCGTAAATTTGCTAAATTATATTTCTATAGTATTTATTGGAACAAGATCCTTAAAATATAACACTTAGATGTTATTACAATTTTAAAGTGATTTATAATACTCATGCTACAATTAATTTCTCCATCCAAATATATATTGATATGCAATTGTCAACTTTTTTTTAATTGATATTAATTTAAAAATAATGTTTATTATTGACATTGTTGACTCCATCATGATATGTGTGTTGTCAACACACAAACAACATTAACAACATTAAATTTGGAATTGATTGAATACAACTCACTTGGAACCTATAATATTTTAAGAATTCCAGCAAATATTCATTTGGCATATAAAATTTAATAGTCATTGGAAAATGACTTCTTAATGGATTGTGTCAACCCAACATTTTCATGATCTATAAGGATTTTTAATCACTTCTTCTAGATTTGTGTCCAAACCTTGTGAGTCATGACCACCTTTATAGCCATCAATTATATGACCAATAAATTAAAAACATTAATAGTTGGAGATAATTGCTCCATTCATATTCTATTTTCTTGCAACTTCCATTGTGCCTCATCTTGCATATGCTCTTATGTGTTCAATTTTTTCTTGTCAAAAGCAACCAAAAAAAAACATGCTTGAAGTGTATGTGTATTCATTACAAACTCTTACCATACATCTAATTAGAAACATGTAACCTATAGAATATATGTACTCTTTAAAAACCTTCACCCTCCGTGACCCTAAAAATCCATGGCCATACTCATCCTACATATACTTTTATATATCATTTTCTTATAACCATAGAAAGCATAGTGTGGATTTTAGTCACATTGCACTCAAACACTCTTTTATTTGGGTCAATTGAGTCACAACCCACACGAGTCCAATAAAAATTCAAGAACTATCAACAATATTCATTTTGTATATAAAATCATTGGTCAGTACAACACAATTTAAAAAAGCATTTGCATCTAATTAAAACCCTTAATATATGTAGTCCAAAAACTCACACCCTTCATTTCCCTAGAAATCCTTATCTCATTCATCCTACATATACCATTATGTATCATTTTTTCTTTAGATCATGTTAAAGAATAGTGTGTATGGACTTTAACCACATTCTTTATATGAGGTTTTTACTTGCCAAAATGGAGTGGATTGTTGGGCTCTATAAATGATGACAGTTTTTAGTAGATGCAGTGATGGACATTGTTCAGTATAGTGATATTTGTGTAATTGGTAGTGAAATCGTGGAAGCCATCAAGAACTTTCCATTGTCGTGACACTAAGCACTCAGACCAATTCAAGATTGTCAAAATTAAGGAACTTTGGCATAGTTAAAGCTAGTGTCATATGGTGTTATGTTGTATGTGTAGGATGTCTTTCAAATTATTAAGTATTGTAATTTCGACCAATAATTTGCATGACATCCTTCACATACAAGGTTCATAGATTGACTTAATAGTTTGTTTTAGTGTACTTTTTTGGATACTATAATAAAGGATTTGGTTCTAAAGTGAACCTCCAAAAACACTTTGTTGATGAGGTTGTGATCTCTAAATGCAATGAAGGGTACCAAATTCTCTTGGACTTTGATATATTTTTCCCTTCTGTTGTATAAGTAAAAATACTACATACATCATTGTGGATTTGGAGAACCCCAATTTCAAATCTCATGCTACATAAATATAAAGATATGAAAGATTTTTAGTTTAGTTGCATTACCTGGAAAAAACAAGTATGAGAAGCAAATTACAGGCATTACTCTAGGAAAAGTAACCTAGATCATTTTTCAAAACTCCATCAAAAGCCCCTAAAAATAGCAAAATTCATTGAATATCTCTCATAGTGGTTCTCTCATCTCGTATTGCTTAATGATATTCTTGAATTAAAGCGATAAAAGAAGAAATATTAACCCTTGAAAACGTGTAGCAGCCATAGCAGAGACTAAATCTATTTTGCATATATTCATACTCACTCTCGTTTTATGTATCAAGAATTAAATTTACAAGACTCAACACAGACTTCTTACACCCACAAAACCATGCCTTCATACCATCATGAACGTTAAAGTACACTGGCAATACTAAAAACATGCATTGGCATCTCACAAGTACAAAACCTCAAAAGCATATCCACCTAATCATCATGAAAGTAAAGTTAGGAGCTCTAAACAGTCCAACTCCACTTTTGATATTTATTCAAAAGAAGATCTCACTAAATATAAACCCTTACTAAAGAATTGTTGGAGTATGAAAGCTAAATATGTTCACTCCACATTTAATCTCTTTTGATCTTTAATCAAAAGATGACCCCGCTAAATCTAAACCCTGGAGAATTTCAAGTGTATGCAAAGCTAAATATATTCTTTAGATTTATGAATACCAAATATTTATATCAAGTTACAGTTTCTGAAATTATTTATGGTCATTTCCAGCTGCTTCTCCTTATAACATATTTATTCAAAAGAAGATCTCACTAAATATAAACCGTTACTAAAGAATTTATGGAGTATGCAAAAATAAATATGTTCACTCCACTTTTACTATCTTTTGATCATTAATCAATAGATGACTCCATTAAATCTAAACCTCGAGAATTTCAGGAGTATGCAAAGCTAAATATATTCTTTGGATTTATGAATACAAAATATTTATATTAAATTATAGTTGTTGTAATTATTTATGGTCATTTTTCAATTACTTCTAATTATAACTATATGATTTGAGTTATTTATCATCGGTATGCTTTTGTCTTTTGATTTAAAGTATTTTTATTTTTTTTACAACTTGGCTACTTGTTCTCATACCTACATTTTCCTACTGGTCAATATCTAAAACTATCTAAACTAGTATTTCTCATTTACAATACATTCTTATTTTCATGTGAATGGAAAATAAAATGGCACATGGAAGCTGAATTTAATACCAGTAGTGAAGAAGACAGAGGGGCCAGGAAGAGGTGAAAGGAATCCATTGATTCCAACATTGTGGAAGTAGTCGGTACTTTGATGTTAATGCATCAATAATGTCAACACTTTTCTACCATAAGAATGTTCAACATGCTAATTATTCCAACATAGTCTATGAGATGTATCTCGGAATTTTGCACATAAATGGAAATCAAAATTTGTTCAATAGTCTAGATGCAAGCTTTGGGTATGCGATAGTGATGATAATTACAATATTTTTCCATCAATCTAGGTTACATTACCCTCCACACCAACGCTTTGTCTTTGACGACTAATCATAACAACCCCGCCAATGATTTATATAGTTGATTTAAGGAATAAGCATCATTGCCTAAAACTTTTAACTAAATTTTGGATACGCAATCCTAAGTATATCATTTTTAAATTTTTAAAAATAGAAGTAAAACTTTGCATCAATTATAATCTTAGTATCAAAATTTAAAAATCTGTGAAATATGTATCGAGGAATCTTGCACATAAATGGAAATCAAAATTTGTTCAATAGGTTAGATGAAAGCTTTGGGTACGTGATGGTGATGATAATTACAATACTTTTCCATCAATGTAGGTTAGATTACCCTCCACAACAATGCTTTGTCTTTGATGACTAATCATAACCCCACTAATGATTTATATAGTTGATTTAAGGAATAAGCAGCATGGCCTAAAACTTTTAACTAAATTTTGGATAGGCAATCCTAAGTATATCATTTTTAAATTTGTAAAATAGAAATAAAACTTTGCATCAATTATAATCTTACTATCAAAATTTAAAAATCTATGAAATATGTATCTAGGAATCTTGCACATAAATGGAAATCAAAATTTGTTCAATAGGTTAGACGCAAGCTTTGGGTACGTGATGGTGATGATAATTACAATACTTTTGCATCAATCTAGGTTACATTACCCTCCACACCAGTGCTTTGTCTTTGACGACTAATCATAACAACCCCACCAATTATTTATATAGTTGATTTAAGGAATAAGCATCATCGCCTTAAACTTTTAACTAAATTTTGGATTGGTTTGGATAGCCAATCCTAAGTATATCACGTTTAAATTTTTAAAAATAGAAGTAAAACTTTGAATCGATTATAATCTTGATATCAAAATTTTAAAGTCATATAATGTCATTTTTAACTTCCCCATAATTATAACTATAACCTAGATTAAAAAATTCAAGCTCCTTTTTTTTGGTATTGTACCCTTGACCCTTGACAATAAGTAAGCAATTCCAACAACCAATGATAAATTCTTTGAAGAAGAGAATGATTGAAATCACAATCATCAATTCAAATTTTGAATAGAGTTTATTGTAAAAGGCACTCAAATTTTGAAGAGTTTATTCTAAAAGGCATTGTTGTGGGTTGTCCCCGTTATCAAACAAGAGCACACTACTTAAAGTCTTTACAATAGTTGTGTTGATTTTTGCTCAAGATTCAACGACTAAGTACAATCTCTTTTCATAAACTCCCCTCGCAATGGCATTCAACATTTATTATTGGACACTAGAAAACCTCCCAAAATAATTTGTTAATGAATGTTTGTCGTCCATTGTTTGTAAAAATTGTTCACTAAGGAGTAAAACATATAAATATGCATACCACTGTAAGAACATAAATTCTTATGAATATTAAAACATAATTTCAATAATACTTAAAAATATAATACATTATCAAACCCTAAATCATAATTGAAATTTTTAGTTACAAAAATTATATTAACTAAAAAATGAAAACAAATTATAATCATATTCAACATAAACACTAATGGTGGATATTTAAAAATAGAGTTAAAACTTTGCATCAATTATAATCTTAGTATCAAAATTTAAAGTCATATAATGTCATTTTTAACTTCCCCATAAATATAACTATAAGCTAGATTAAAAAATTCAAGCTCCTTTTTTTTGGTATTGTACCCTTGACCCTTGACAATAAGTAAGCAATTCCAACAACCAATGAATAAATTCTTTGAAGAGAATGGTTGAAATCACAATCATCAATTCAAATCTTGAATAGAGTTTATTGTAAAAGGCACTCAAATTTTGAAGAGTTTATTCTAAAAGGCATTGTTGTGGGTTGTCCCTGTTATCAAACAAGAGCACACTACTTAAAGACTTTACAATAGTTGTGTTGATTTTTGCTCAAGATTTAACGACTAAATCCAATCTCTTTTCATAAACTCCCCTCACAATGGCATTCAACATTTATTTTTGGATGCAAGAAAACCTCCCAAAATAATTTGTTAATGAATGTTTGTCATCCATTGTTTGTAAAAATTGTACACTAAGGAGTAAAACATAATAAATATGCATACTAAGAAACTGTAGGAACATAAATTCTTATAAATATTAAAACATAATTTCAATAATACCTAAATATATAATACATTATCAAACCCTAAATCATAATTCAAATTTTTAGTTACAAAAATTATATTAACGAAAGGATGAAAAAAAATTATAATCATATTCAGCATAAACACTAATGGGGATATTTAAAAATAGAAGTAAAACTTTGCATCAATTATAATCTTAGTATCAAAATTTTAAAGAGTCATATAATGTCATTTTTAACTTCCCCATAATTATCACTATAAGCTAGATTAAAAAATTCAAGCTCCTTTTTTTATATTGTACCCTTGACCCTTGACAATAAGTAAGCAATTCCAACAACCAATGATAAATTCTTTGAAGAAGAGAATGGTTGAAATCCCAAACATCAATTCAAATTTTGAAAAGAGTTTATTGTATAAGGCACTCAAATTTTGAAGAGTTTATTCTAAAAGGCACTATTGTGGGTTGTCCCCATTATCAAACAAGAGCACACAACTTAAAGACTTTACAATAGTTGTGTTGATTTTTGCTCAAGATTCAACAACTAAGTTCAATCTCTTTCCATAAACTCCCCTCGCAATGGCATTCGGCCTTTATTTTTGGACGCGAGAAAGCCTCCCAAAATAATTTGTTAATGAATGTTTGTCGTCCATTGCTTGTAAAAATCGTTCACAAAAGACTAAAACATAATAAATATGCATACCAAGAAACTGTAGGAACATAAATTCTTATGAATATTAAAACACAATTTCAACATTATGAAGCCCTAAATCATAATTCAATTTTTTTGTTAAAAAAATTATATTAACTAAGAAATGAAAACAAATTATAATCATATTCAACATAAACACTTAGTGGATATTTAAAAATAGAAGAAAAACTTTGCATCAATTATAATCTTAGTATCAAAATTTTAATGTCATATAATGTCATTTTTAACTTCCCCATAATTATAACTATAAGCTAGATTAAAAAATTCAAGCTCCTTTTTTTTGGTATCGTACCCTTGACCCTTGAAAATAAGTAAGCAATTCCAACAACCAATGATAAACTCTTTGAATAAGAGAATGGTTGAAATCACAATCATCAATTCAAATTTTGAAAAGAGTTTATTGTAAAAGGCACTCAAATTTTGAAGACTTTATTCCAAAAGGCACTGATGTGGGTTGTCCTCGTTCTCAAACAAGAGAATACTACTTAAAGACTTTACAATAGTTGCGTTGGTTTTTGCTCGAGGTTCAACGACTAAGTACAATCTCTTTTCATAAACTCTCCTCGCAATGGCATTCAGCATTTATTTTTGGACGCAAGAAAACCTCCCAAAATAATTTGTTAGTGAATGTTTGTCGTCCATTGTTTGTAAAAATTGTTCACAAAGAGTAATACATAATAAATATGCATTCCAAGAAACTGTAGGAACATAAATTCTTATGAATATTAAAATTAATTTTGCTGCTTATGAATAATTTTAAAAAAATGATTCTATATTGAAAAAAGAGAAATGGGACAACTATCATGAAATTGGTTATATAATAAAAACTATAACTTAAGATTTTGGTACCCAACCACATTCATAACTTTTGCTTTGACATGTAGAATGGCCAATTATGGGTAGGTTACTTTAATTAGTTTATCATAGAATAAAAAGTATCATGTAAAATGGGCAATTATGGGTAGGTTACTTTTAATTAGTTTGTCATAGAATAAAAAGTATCATGTAAAATGGCCAATTATGGGTAGGTTACTTTTAATTAATTTATCATAGAAGAAAAAGTATGGCCAATTATGGGCGGGTTACTTCTAATTAATTTATCATACAAGAAGTAAAGTAGTAATCGTGTTCACTAAATTTATCATTGTTATGCATAGTCTCATTTGATTTAAAATAAATAATATTACTTTTAATTAATAAAAATTATATATATATATAGAAGATTTAAATGAAAAAAAAATAGAAGATTCTAATTCAGAATCATTTGATTAAAAATAAATAAATATATTACTTTAAAATATAATATTACTTTTAATTAATAAAAATAATATATATATATATATAAAAGAAAAAAAGTAGAAGATCATAGTCTCATTTGATTAAAAATAAATAAATACACTACTTTAAATTAATTTTTCATGGAAAAAAAATAGAAGCGTGTTCTCTAAATTGATCATTTCCATGCATATTTTTGAATTTTTAGATAAAGCTTTTTCTCTATATTAATATTCCCATCCATGTTCCCTTGCATCCTTTGATTTGAAGATTTTGATCAATAATCACTAGGCTAGGCTGTATTAGGCTAGGCTGTATTTTGAGACACTTTTTAGTTTTCTAGACTCCACGTTTGTTTTTTTAGATTTTTTATGGCCAATAATCAGTAAGCTCTATTTTGAGATAAAAAAAAAAATTGGATTTCTGGAATCAACGTAGATGCAACCCTAAAATGCCGTGTAAAAACCTTGATCAACGTGTAGTAGTGTAAGCCGACCAACATGTTAGCCGACAAATTGTTTTATGATCCCCATTCTTGGTCAATTTCGATAAATATGGTTGGATATGGGCCATTCACAACATTTTGTCAATCTTTTGGTCACCTAATCATTAAAGGGCCTCGATAGCAAACCAATATTAAAATTGCTACCATTCACTACATTTTGTCAATCTTCTGGTCAACTAATCGATAAAAGACATAGATAGCAAACTAATATTAAAATCGCTACATTCTGAATCTTAGCATGTTTCCCGTCAGTAACAATAAATGATTTCCAACAAAACTCTACTTTTAAATATCCAAATGGATAAAAGTCCAGCCAAGTAGAAAATTGACCATCTCTCACCGTAAGCAGATGTAATGGATGCAAAATAATGCAGAGATAACCTTCCCATCTCCTTTAGAGACGCAATGGCATCAAAAACACATTATAAATAATATAATCTAACAGCGTTGCACGCTCAGGAAAAGAACCAAAACTTACTGAATCTTTCTGAGTTTGTTCTCTTATTGCTTGATCGATCTCTGACTGAAGCATTAAAATAATCAGCCTTAACCCTTGACAACAAGTAAGCACTTCTAACCATCAATGGTAAATTCTTTGAAGAGAGATGTCGCAATCACGATCTTCAATTCAAAATTTGAATGGAATCGATTACTAAAATGGATTGTTGTGGGGTGTCTCTATTATCAAACAAGACCGCGCTGCTTGAAGACTTCTAAAATACTTGTGCCTATTTTCGCTGGAGATTCAACAACTGTCACTCCCGCTTCTCGTAAGATCCGAATTTTGTCTTGGGCTGTACCTTTTCCTCCGGATATAATTGCTGTAATGCAAACAAAAAATAGTCGAAACTATTAAGGATTCTTCTTTAAAATATATGTACTAAATTTAATAGCAGAGAAGTATCATCTTATAGTAGAGGAAATCATCATCTCAATCACAACAAAATGAAATATGAGTAGCATCAAGTAGAAAATATGCAACAACAAAGAACAAATTTTATTTTCTGTGCAAAGTCATCGGTCTTATATTATTTACAGCTTCTTTTAAGGAAAACTTGGTGAGAAAACCCAAGTAATGTTTCCCATATTCAGGGATGGCACTCCTAGTAAATCAGTCAATGTAGACTAATGAACCTCACTCTACTTACAATTTACTTAGATGTCAGGTCTGATACTAAACCATTTCCGCCAGAAAGAAAGGGAGCTATATTGATGAATATGGATGACTAAAGAACAGTAAACGATATAGTCAAATACATAACAGATAAGCATCGGCAATCTAGGTCTAATATATAGAAAATACATAGATGTGTGCACTTATTGAGCCTTCAATTAACACGTACCAATTTTGAGTTGCTTACATAAATGACAAATTTCATATTTCTGCAGCACCTCAAATGAAACTAATCTACTTACATATTACTTATAGATGTAAGATCTGATATTAGACCATTTTCACTAGAAAGGAAGCTATATTGATGAATATGGATGACAAAAACAGTCATGGATGCAGTCAAATACATGACATATAGGCATCAGCAAGCTAGCTTCAATTAAAAAAAAAATAGAATTACAAATAATTAGGCATACTATACATCATGTACTTGTGAATGATTGGCAATAAGTTGGCATGGTCTGTACAACTAAAGTCAAAGATTTCATTTCCCAAGGACTATTAAACGTCTGAAAGAGCAAGCTTCATTGTTTTCTTCAGTGTTGCTTCAAAGTTCAGGCAAACTTCGATAATATGGTTGCCAATATTTAATTGCATTAAAATTGAAATATTGAATATAGAATTTAGTGAATTTCTGTTTCTATCTTTCTTCAATGTTTCACCAAGTTTCCAGCACACAGGTACGCAGGAAAAGGGAACCACATCCAGAGGAGGTGTGGAAGCACCCCCAAAACTCTAGGAAACTTCATAGGGCGACCCCGCGCATAATGCCAAGAAATATAAATTAAAATATGAAAACTGAATCATATATCATTGAAACCTTATACATAACAATGCACCAATAACAGTCTATATTTGACAGAGTGAAGAAGATTTGGAGGCACAGAAACAATGGCAGATCATGGAGCAGATTAAATCTTATTTCGAATCGTGAACTCCCAAGTGCCTCAGGAAGCCCCTTCAGTGAAAGATCTCACGACCAGCATAATGTTGAGGATGATCCATGCAATGACATCCCTCTGGAGGACAAGAAATACCAAAAACTCAGACCCTACTCTGGGTCGTTATTGTAACCTTCTTGTGTTCACCCAAACCCGGTTTCAAGTCAAGTTTAAAAGAGTTTAATGCTCAACCCACATATGAATGACTGCTGCAACTTCATATAAAATATTAGACTTAAAACACTGAAATGAACAGCACAATTTACAGGCAGAAATAATTAAAAATTTGCTCTCCATGAAATTTTAGACACAAGGATTTTTCGGCAAATAGCCCAGGCAAACCCTGAATGGGAAAACCTGTTAGAGAGTGAGAGGAATTTTTTATTTCAATCAAATTCAAGTGACAGCATTAATGACAAAATTCCAGACCAACTTATCTCTGCCCAACGCCTTGAAAATCGTGCCAAAGTATAATTAACAGACTGTATAGACCAGCAGAATCTTTCTCAAAAGGCATGCATGTTGTACGGTCCTTTCTGTACCTTAATGTACGGTCACACTCGGAATTTGTGCCTGAGCAAATCTGGAAATTCCCGCCAACCCAGCAAACAGCCTCCTCGATTTTTGTGCCCTCCTGCAGAAGAAAATCGTACAGTACGGACTGTACTGTAAGGTGCTGTATAGTGCAATTAATGCAGAAATCCCTTTCTCCATTTCTGTGCTAGATACATTGGAATCGTGCCAATAACCTGCTGTAGATTCACCTCGAAATTCATACCTGAGAAAAAACCTCTTTGGTTTTCTCTTCTTGTCAGAAAAATCGACTCTCTCAAAAAATCAAATAGTGCCTCTTCAAATGAAAATTTGTCTTCTAGGTAAAATTGAATGGGTGAGTGAAAGGTCATCTAATCCAAGGGCCCAGATTGGATTAGACGAGTGGTTGTGATAAAATCATTTTTCTCCTATGTTGCACAAGTTTCTGGAACGCGGGTACGTTGGGTACGTGGACACGAGTATCCGATACGGCTAGAAGCTTCGCCCAAATTTGCAGGAAACGTAGGGTTGGGAGCGGCGATAATATATATTAAAAAAAATTAATATATTTAAAAAAAATAAAGTTAAAAACAACATAAATGATTAATTTCATTGCTTAAACTATTTTATCCTCTAAATCCTCTAGTAGTGTCATGAAATTCATTCTTTTTAAATTTGCTCACTACTCTAGGTCCACATTATACAAATCTCATTGTACGAGTTTGTAAAGGCAGGTTGCATATATGTGTATGAAGCACCAATAGCTTCATAAATCATAAGATCCAATATTTTTCTAATTCCTTGTTCCAACTCCATCTATATTATTGCTCCTAAGAGTGTTCAGTCTTTGGGCGCCTCTGCATCTTTTTAGGGTAACTACTACTTAATTCTAATTTGAATGAACTTGATTGTTTTAAGTTCAACTAACAAACTTTCAAATCTTTTGGTATCTTGAGTTTGATATGGTTTATGATACTAAATTTCTATATCAGTCAGTGTGAATATTCAATAACGTAAGCTAGCTATAATCATTTGAGATATGAATTAAAGTTGTTCAATATCTTAGTATTGTAAAAAGTCCATTTGTATTCACTTAAGTACACTTGCACCATATATTTTGAGTGTGAATGGATCTAAACATTTAAGAGCTGTGGGTCCTCTTTATTTATATAACCTTGAAAATAAAAAAATGGCATTATTGATAGATTCAATTGAAATTTTTTCTAATGATTTTGCCTTCCAAATGGTCGGGAGCTTGTAGAAGCTCCCTACCTATTTGGGAGCTTCTGGAAGCTCCCAAACAGACAGGGGCTTCTACAAGCTCACAATAAAAAGGGAGCGACAAAAGCAAGTTCCTAAAAAGCTCCCGAAAAGCTCCCAAGTTTCCAAGGAAGCTCCCATTAAAAAGGGGACGTTTCGTACCAGCTCCCAAGCTCCCAGGAACGGGGAAACGCCGGGTACGGGTTACCAAAATCCAGGGAGCAGTACCCATGCAACTATGTTTTTCTCCAAAAATTAAATTTTAATTCACTCCCTTTTTAAATTTTTACTTAAATTTAAATTTTTACTTAAAGTGCACTTTAATCACTAAAGTGCATTTAATGCTCATCTCAAGTCATTAATATAAAGTCCATGTGACATGACCCATTTTTCTTAGTGACCTAAGCAAAAGTCACCAAGGGGAACAAATTTCAAGGTATAAAACTTCAACACTCCCTCTTACCAAGGAAGTTGTTCTTCACCACTCCCAACTTATCTTTGAAGTAAATAAACTTGCCTCTTCCAAGAGACTTTGTCAGGATGTCCGCAACCTGCTCATCAATGGAAATGTATTGCAACTCCACAGCTCCTCTCTGAACATAATCACGGATGAAATTGTACCTGATCTCAATATGCCTTGAACTGTCATGAAATACAGGATTCTCGGAGAGTTGGATGCAACTTTGATTGTCACAATAAATCACCGTAGGCCTCACCGCCTGATCAAATAAATCCACCAACAACTTGCGAAGCCATAGTGCCTCACAACTAGCCTGACTAGTTGCCATGTACTCGGCCTCTGCAGAACTCAACGCAACATACTTTTGCTTCCGACTAAACCATGACAATGCTGCCCAGCCCAAACTAAAACAACATCCAAAAGTGCTCTTCCAATCTGCCACACTTCCTGCCCAATCTGAATCCCTGAAGCCAATCAAACTAACCCCACCTGATCTCCTATAATCCAAACCATAATCCACTGTACCTGCAAGGTATCTCAACACATGTTTTGCAGCAATCTGGTGCACTCTCCTAGGCTCCACCATGAACTGACTGAGAATGTTTACTGCAAAACACAAATCTGGCCTAGAGTTGACCAAATACATCAATGAACCTATGAGCTGACGATACAAGGTAGGATCCACCAACTCTCCCTCAGAAGCATGAAGCTTCTTCCAGTTGGTGACCATAGGTGTAGACATCGGCCTGCAATCCTCCATCCGAAATCTCCTCAGAATATCCATTGCATACTTTCCCTATCTCAAGAAAATATGTCCAGGCTCCTGTCAAACCTACAATCTCAAAACAATAATGCATCAACCCAATGTCAGTCATCTCATACTCTGAAGCAAGATCTCTCTTGCAAACTACAATAAGTCTCTCCTCGCCTATGATAAACAAATCATCCACATATAGCAGAAGAATGAGTGAATCGTCTCCAACCATGATGCAGTAGAGATTCAGATCAGACTCACTCTACTGAAAACCCATCGACAACAAGAGTCTATCCTAGAATACCAAGCTCGAGGAGCTTGCTTCAGCCCATACAAGACTTTCTTCATCCTGCAAACATAAGACTCTCTCCCATGAATCTCAAAGCCTTGTGGTTGGTCCACATAAACCTCCTCCTGTATGATTCCATTGAGAAATGCAGTCTTCACATCCATCTGATGGATCTTCCAACCCATTTCCACAACAATGGAAATCAATGATTTGATAGAAGTATAACGAGCAACCGGTGCCAAGGTCTCATCATAATCAATTCCCTCTACCTGTGAAAACCTCTGTGCCACAAACCGAGCTTTGTATTTCTCAACACTGCCATCTGCAGCATGCTTTACCTTGTAAATCCATCGTGAAGTCACCACTTACTTCCCCTCGTGTCTCGAAACAATATCCCAAAGATCGTTCTTCACGATGGAATGGTACTCTTCCGTCATGGCATCTCTCCAAACATGATGCTGAGAAGCTTCCTCCAAAGTAGATGGCTCTGAATCACGAAGACTAGCAACCAAGGCCATACCCAACCTATCTGACATCACTATAGTCCTCACCGGTTCCTTGCGCTCTCCAAAATCTTTAGCTTCCTTCAAGGTCTCCCGAAGCCATTTAGGCTTCCTCTTCCCTGAAGGTTGCTCCCAAACTAGTCTGTCACAATCTGAAGAACTCCCAGAAGTAGAAGGCCCAAAAACTTGTGTACCAAGAGCTGGTGAACCAACAACTGATGAAATCTGAGATCAGGTAGCTATGTATGGTCAACCTGTGACCTAAGAACCAAAACCTCTCAGAGAAACAGATGACATAGGACCACACAAATCAAAATGTATCAAATCAAGCACTCCTGCAGACCTGCTATCACTGCTCGTAAAAGCAGTCTTGGTGTACTTTGCCAAAGCACACCCTCTGCATACATCAGTGTGCTCAGTGTTGAACTCAGGAAAACCTGTAACCATGTACCTCAACATCCTCAAAGCTGGATGATGCAGATGAGCCATCCTCGTATGCCATAGCTCACTGTTGTTGCTATGTGTCAAAGCATGTTGGGGCTGAAATAAGAGTTTGTACAGTTTCCCACATCTGACTCCAATGGTGTAAGAGGCAGATGATCCTACAGTCTTAGAGAATACACGGACATGTCCATCCAAGAAAGACACCCCAAGTCCCCTGTCCTCAATCTTGGAAACTGATATCAAATTCTTTTTCAACCCAGGTACAAACAATACATCCCTCAAATTCATGGGACTCATGGACTCTCTCTAAAATGTAATGGTCCCACGCCCAACAACTCTGACAACTGTGTCATCCCCCAACACTACCTCCACATCTATCCTTTCCTGTGAAAGCTCAGAGAACATCTCTCGAGCACCTATCATGTGGCTCAAAGCTCCGTTGTCAATATACCAAGTGCTGGTGGTGGATGCACTAAAAGAATGGCCAGTCAACAAGGAAGACCTGGATCTACTTCCTGAGGAGCAAGGAATGTGAGGAGGTCTTGCAAAGGTTCCAAGAGTTCAAAGCTCTTGTGGAGAACCAGACTGGGAGGAGCATTCAGGCACTCAAATCAGATAACGGGGGTGACTATACCCCCAAGGAGTTTGATGAATATTGTAGACAGCAAGGCATATGGAGACAATTGACAATACCATACACTTCTGAGCGGAATGGAGTGGCATAAAGGAAGAACCGATCCATTGTTGGAGCAGGGAGAGCCATGTTATATAATCAGTCACTTCCTTTCTTTCTTTGGGTAGAGGCATGTCATACAGCTGTATACCTTCAGAACAGGAGTTGCCATCGTTCATTGGGGAACAAGACTCCTGAGAAGATGTTCACAGACAAGAAGCTTGAGGTGAGTCATTTTCGCATATTTGGTTGCCTACCTTTTCACATGTCCTTTCTAAGAAGAGGACAAAGCTTGAGCCCATAAGAGAGAGAGGCACTTTGTGGGGTATGATGAGACTTTGAAGGCCTTCCGTATTTATCTTACTGCCCTGAGGAAGGTTGTTGTGAAGCGGGAAGTGAGATTTGAGGAGCGAGCCTTTAGGAAGTCCAGAAAGTCAGTGCAGGGAGAGCAGCAAGTTCCCACAACTCAGGAAGCTTCAAAGGTACCTTCAGAACAGAGTACAAGTTCATAGGTTTCTAGGGTTACTGGGCCAGAAGTCACAGGGCACATAATCTTCAGGTTCAATGGTTCAACCAGCAGGTTTTTCAGGGACAAGTTTTGGTTTTCAGGTCACAGGTTCACCATACAAAGCTACCGGATCACAGATTTCACCAGTTGTTGGTTTACCAGCTCCTGGTACACAGGTTTCTGGCTAAGTAACAGGACACTTCCAAATAGGGCCCGTGTCCCGTATTCCACGTGTTGGACACGACACTTGCCCTAATACGTGTCTGACACCATAATTTTCATGTCCCAAAATCTGGACACTTTCCAACACGTGTCGGACACTTGCCAGGAACATGTCCTGATTTCTGGACATGTGTCCTATCAAAAAGGGTATAAAGGAAGAGGAAGATAGAGGAAAGAGCTATGACAGTAATGTTAATTTTGACATGGAGGAGTAGGAAGACGATTGACAATGGCTAGTACCATTGATGAGCTATTATATTCTTACCTGTGGCTATTTAGTATTTTCATTTTGTATCTAGTAGGACAGTAAATACTAGACTTAGTACTAAGTAGTATTTACTCTATTTTGTATTTGTCGGTGTCATTCTCTCGAAATACATTTTGATTTTTGTGGTTTATTGAGAAATATCAAATATGCAATTTATGGTTCAAAGTTCATGATTCATTGATAATTTTATTATTGATTCATCATTATCAAATTTCAATTGAATGATATTATGATTGATGTACATTGTATATACTTCTAGTTTTTAAAAAATGTAGATCTTTATGTATTTTTTTAATATATATATAATTTTTTCATATATATATAAAACGTGTCCCCCGTGTCCTATTTCTGGGGTCGTCGTGTCTCGTGTCGAATACTCGTATTTTCGTGTCCTCCGTGTCCCGTGTCCTCGTGTCATGTGACTTAGGTTTCTGGGCCTTCTACTTCTGGTAGTTCTTCAGATGATGACAAAGCAGCTTAGGAGCAACCTTTAGGGAAGAGGAAGCCTAAATGGCTTCGAGAGACCTTGAAGGAAGCTAAGGATTTTGGAGAGCCTTAGGAACCAGTGAGACCTATAGTGATGCCAGATAGGTTGGGTATGGCCTTGGTTGCTAGTCTTCGTGATTTGGAGCCATCTACTTTTGAGGCGGCCTCGCAGCATCATGTTTGGAGAGATGCCATGATGGAAGAGTACATGAGGGGAAATCAGTGGTGACTTCTCGAGGGCTTTACAAGGTAAAGCATGCTGCAGATGGTGGTGTGGAGAAAAACAAGGCTTGGTTTGTGGCGCAGGGGTTTTCACAGATGGAGGGAGTTGATTATGATGACACCTTTGCACCGGTTGCTCGTTATACTTCTATCAAATCATTTATTTCCATTGCTGCGGAAATGGGTTGGAAGATCCATCAAATGGATGTGAAGACTGTATTTCTCAATGGAATGATACAGGAGGAGGTTTATGTGGAGCAACCACAGGGCTTTGAGATTCATGGGAGAGAGTATCATGTTTGCAAGATGAAGAAAGCCTTGTATGGGCTGAAGCAAGCTCCTCGAGCTTGGTATTCCAGAATAGACTCTTGATGTCGATGGGTTTTCAGAAGAGTGAGGTTGATCTGAATCTCTACTTCATCATGGTTGGAGATGATCCGCTCATTCTTCTGTTGTATGTGGATAATTTTTTTATCATAGGTGATGAGAGACCTATTGCAGTTTGCAAGAGAGATCTTGCTTCAGAGTATGAGATGACTGACATTGTGTTGATGCATTATTTTTTGGGAATGGAGGTTTGGCAAGACCATGGTCATATTTTCCTAGGACAGGGAAGGTATGCAATGGATATTCTGAGGAGATTTTGAACAGAGGATTGCAGGTCAATGTCTACACGTATGGTCACCAACTGGAAGAAGCTTCATGCTTTTGAGGGAGAGATGGTGGATCCTACCTTATATCGTCAGCTCATTAGTTCGTTGATGTATGTGGTCAACTCTAGGCCAGATTTGTGTTTTGCGATGAACACTCTCAGTCAGTTCATGGTGGACCCTAGGAGAGTGCACTGGGTTGCCACAAAACATGTGTTGAGATACCTTGCAAGCATAGTGGAGTATGGTCTAGATTATAGGAGATCAAATGGGGTTAGTTTGATTGGCTTCACGAATTCAGATTGGGCAAGCAGTGTGGCGGACCGGAAGAGCACTTCTGTATGTTGTTTCACTTTGGGCTCGATAGCATTGTCGTGGTTCAGTCGAAAGCAAAAGTCGGTTGCTTTGAGTTCTGTAAAGGCCGAGTACATAACAACCAGTCAGGCTAGTTGTGAGGCACTGTGGCTTCGCAAGTTGTTGGTGGATTTAGTTAATCAGTAGGTGAGGCCTACAGTGATTTATTGTGACAATCAGAGCTACATCCAACTCTCTGAGAATCCTGTATTTCACGAAGGTCAAACCATATTGAGATCGGGTACCATTTCATCCGTGATTATGTTCAGAGAGGAGCTGTGGAGTTACAGTACATTTCCATTGATGAGCAGGTTGCAGATATCCTGACGAAGTCTCTTGGAAGAGGCAAGTTCATTTACTTCAGAGATAAGTTGGGAGTGGTGAAGAACAACTTCCTCAGTAAGAGGGAGTGTAGAAGTTTTATACCTTGAAACTTGTTCCCCTTGGGGACTTTTGCCTAAGTCACTAGGAAAAAGGGTCCATGTCACAAGGACTTTATATTCATGACTTAAGATGAGCATTAAATGCACTTTAGTGATTAAAGTGTACTTTAAGTAAAAATTAAAATTTAATATTTGGAAAAAAAT
This sequence comes from Pseudotsuga menziesii, assembly GCA_001517045.1. Lineage (NCBI taxonomy): Eukaryota > Viridiplantae > Streptophyta > Pinopsida > Pinales > Pinaceae > Pseudotsuga > Pseudotsuga menziesii. The sequence continues at coordinate 59,326 of LPNX010053168.1, forward strand.
GATTTTATCACAACCATTGATCTAATCTAATCTAGGCCCTTGGATTAGATGACCCATTCAATTTTACCTAAAAGGCAAATTTCCATGTGAAGAGGCACTATTTCATTTTTTGAGAGAGTCGATTTTCTGAGAAATGAAAACGCAGCTGAAGGGGTTTTGGGGTTTTCTTCCATGCATGAATTTCGAGGTGATTATACAGCAGCAATGGCACGAATTTCAAGGCAGCATTTAAGTGCATTAACTGCAGTCGTACTATACTTGTCTGTACAGTATTTTTCAGTCAGTGAAAGGGTGCAAATTTCAAGGCAGGGGAGACAAATTTCGAGTCCGAAATTTTATGTTCCAGTGGGCACACTTTTTGAGGCAGCAAACCATACAGCGTCTATACAGTCCTGTAGCAGCACAATTTTCGAGGTGGCTTGCAGACTGGAAATTCTAAGATTTAATTTCTGGAGTGGGCACAAATTTCGAGGCTGAAATTTTATCTTCTAGTTGAGATAAGTTGTGACCGAAAATTTTGTTTTATGTTGTACTATTGATACTTAAAAAAAGAATTTCTCTCTTACCGACTTTCCCTGTAGGTTGGGGTTTTGCCTGGGTCATTTGACCAAAAATTACCGAGTCTGAATTTTCATGTGTGAATGTGTTTTATTACTGTTCATTTAAAGTTATAAAATTCTTCATTTGTTTCAGTCAAATTGTTTAAGAGAAAAAGAACTAATTTGCAACTGAAAGTAAATTGGGTTGGGCATTAAACAATATTTAAAATGGTGGCTGGAAACCAAGTTTGGGAATGAGAAAAAATTACAAAAACTCCTTCAGCTGCGTTTTCTCTTCTTCTCAGAAAAATCAACTCTCCCCATCTAAAAATGAAATAGTGCCTCTTCACGTGGAAATTTGTCTTTTAGGTAAAATTGAATGGGTGAGTGAAAGGTCATCTAATACAATGGCGCAGATTGGATGAGATGAGTGGTTGTGATAAAATCACTTTTCTCCAAAAACTAAATTTTAATTCACTCACTTTTTAAAAGCTTACTTAAAGTGCACTTTAATCACTAAAATGCATTTAATGCTCATCTCAAGTCATTAACATAAAGTCCATGCGACATGACCTCTTTTTCTTAGTGACCTAGGCAAAAGTCACCAAGGGGAACAACTTCCAAGGTATAAAACTGTTATCAACAAACTTGTAGTTGCCTCTATGAGGTGGATCCAAGATGGACGGTAGAGAGATAAGCAACTAAAGAGGTGGAACCAAGATAGCCTTGACTCCCAAATGGATGGTTGTCACGCCAATCGAGGCAATCTTCACTTGATGTTGTCTTAGCCCAAGACAACAATGGGGGAGACCCAGATCTACTCCCGACAAGAGAGGTCAAACCAAAACACCAGATCAAATCAAGTGGAGTTGAAGTACGTAAGGTGTAAGGTGGAATAAACCCTAGATCTATGGATGAAGTCACAAGCAATGTTACAAATATCGTGTCGGCGAATATATCGCCGAGGGTCCAAAGAGAAATTATCGGATTTATCGACGAAAATGTCGGCAAACATCGGCAATATATCGGCAAAATAAAAAATACAAAAATTCAAAAAATTACTATATATTTGAAAAAATCGCCAAATATCGCGATAAAATCGGCAAATATCGCGATCAAATCGGGAAAAAATCGCCAAAAAATCGGGGAAAATATCGGGGCAATATATTGCCGATATATCACCAGTGAGTTGACATCGCGATATATCGCAATGTTGCCGATATATCGGCGATGTTTGTAACACTGGTCACAAGGTGAATTAGGGCTTGGATCAGGGATTTATGAGATATGAAATTTGATCCAAGTTCAAAATACAATTGACCTATAAGCTTATTAGTAGATCTGAGATTAAGGTACTAACAAAAGATGACAATATGCACTGCCTTGGGAAATGTGACCAATGCAGGGAGAGTAAGAATAGGATTGGGGCTACCTAGTACCAAGGGGTAGACTCGAAAGAAGGTATTACAGTATCAAAGCACTCGAGCCACAAGAAAAAGATCAAATCGCAAGGGAAGGAGGCAACATGAAGGGTAGCGCTAGGGCTTGGAGAACAGTGCCTTGGGATTTGGGCCAAATGGAGTCACTTTAGCAAAATGTTTTTGAAGACCAACTTAGGGTTTGACCCGATCTACAAAGCCCAGAAATGGTTTGCCGAGAATCAAGCGGTTTGATCCATAATATTTTTTGATTTTTTATATTTAGGGTTTTAACATGAAAATGAAGATGCTAATGGATTGAGACCTAGAAAAGAAGAACTAACCTATAGATCTTACCTAGAAAACCTTGTAGATGCCTTAATGATGATGATCGATGTCGTCCCGATCAATTTGAGAAGATTTGAAGGAAGTCTCTATGTGAAACGATTTGCCCAAGGAAGCCAATGCGCCCTCTCTCCTGCACAACAAACGTCAACCATATTAGATTTGATGCGTCACGAGAAAAGAACAAATGCTACAGAAAAATAGCAAGATGAAATCATAGATCGCAATGATACTAATGAAAACCCCCTGATACAAGCAAAGCCAAGCCAAGCGAGTTGAGGAACCCCTGCAAAAACGCCCAAGTTGAAGTCACCTTCCTGTAGGCAAGACAATGTTTCCAAAAAATTCACAACAAATACCCAAATGCTAGGAAGCAATAGATTTTCCAATCACCATCTAAGAACACCAGATGCAAAGGAGATCCAAGAATTTCCACAAAAATAGTTTTCTATTATCCAGATCCAAGAGCCAAAGACCCCTTACAAATGAGAAGCTCTCTCCTTTAAATAGGAATGAAAGAACCAAAATCATAACCACTTTTCAAATGGGTGACTAAGATTAAAAGATTAAAATGTTCTAATCAATGGTTGAGATGAGCTCAACATAGAGTACATGGATCAATACAATAATATAATATAAAAATGGACCAAATCACCCTAGGAGAGGGGATCCCACTCAATAAAAAATAAATAAAGCTCATGGTGGGTCCAGGGAGTGTTAACTAACTCTCCTAGTGTGTCCCCATGGCACAATAAAATAATATAATTTTTTAAATGCCAAAATAGTGCCTTTCTGAGGAAATCGTGAGCCTCCAAAAGCTCCAGAAAATAATAAATCATGCCGAAAACATGGATGTGGGTCCATCCAAGTGCTGAAACTACAGGAGGAGGAGTAGAAGACATCACTCTCATCATCAAAACTCATCCCATGCCATTTCCTTGCCTCAGTAGCCCAAATCGAATTCTTCAGTTACGCCATTTTGATTTTTTTAATTATGCCTCGAGAAACGCGATATGCCCAAAACTGCCTCCTACAGTGTCAGTGTTGTCAAACTGAGCCCACCAGGCTCTCTGGGAGGGGGGTAATATGGTAAAAACAAATGGCTAGACCACCTCCTCCTCATACAGCTCCCTAGATGAAACAATCAAATCACCTCTCTGCTCTTACATGCCATTCAGCCTGGCAAAACTTCACCAGAATAGTACACTGAGACAAATCATCACCGTAACTGCCCAGAACTGAAAACAAGTTGTCTCATTGGACTCGGAGACTCCAAATCCATCTAAGGTGCATACTCATACACCCTACAGATCTTTGCATGATCAAGAACAATAACCAATATGCCCAGACAGATAAAATAATAATCTCTAAATGATCAAGTAATCAATAATATAACCTAGGCTAACATCCATCTGTTGCAAGTGTTCAAAGGTTAAGACATCCTTTACAAATCATTCAAATAACAATTATAACAAGTAGCAATCATCTCACTGGCGATCTATCAACCAAATATAGAGTCTCATTAATTAACTATAACTCAGACCAGACTTTCAAGACCATACTCACTTCATAGTTGTAATCAATTTGCTAGTGAAGGGTGAAGGCTAGAAAACAAATGGTTAAGATAAAGGGTGACTACCAACTGAACACTGTGACACTTTGGATATGGAAAGGGGATACTCACTCTAGCATATGCAAGACAAGCAATAATGCAGGGGATGGCAGTGTCTCACAAATGGATAAGCTACTTTCAAAGGTGCTTATTCACCTTGACAAATGCTCACAATCCAAATCAATACAAGTAAGGCCAACAATCCTTAGATATAACTTTAGGAACCATTGTTTTTTGGGCCTTCGATTTTCCACAACCTTGGTCCATACATTTATTACACGGATTTTTATTATTTTAGGCTTCATGCATTCATGTATGTTTAAAAACACTACTTTTCATGAATGTTTTAAGATATTCATTTCATTATACTTCAAAGCCAATTTTACTAGGCTTGCCTTGCATTCATGTATGTTTAAAAACACTACTTTTCATGAATGGGATTTTTCCTATGTTGCAGGGGTACCCATCCCCAGTGGCTGGGTTCGCGTCCCCGTCTCGGAAACCGTCCCCAAGTCCCAGAAACCGGGTCAGGTACTTCATCGACATGCCCTGAAGTCCTCGTCGAAGTCCCCAAGTATCGGGTACATCTGGCCCAAAAACAGGAAACACTACTCATTTTGGGGACTTCGAGGAAACTCCAGTGTGTGAAAACTATAAAAAAAAATTACCTTTATGAAGAGGGACGTGGTAGGCATGGTTTCCCCTACCCTCTTGAGACCCCACGAGCCTATCTACTTCTCCCAACGCAGAGTTGCGTCTTGACTTTTGTTGGATCCTACGAGAGGAGAGCTTGTTGCGCAAAGGAGATGATACATGCAAAGGAGAGGCAAGACAAGCTTAGGTTGTCTTAGACTTAAAAATTTTGTGCTTTTAAGTTAATGACATGGCACGATCTGGCTTGGAGGGGCTGGTATCTATTCTTAGACTGTTTCTTCTAGAAGATTGCCTTATTCTTTTATGACTCCAGATCTTGTCATTGGATTTTTATTGGCATAGTTTGTGTTAATTATTGATCCTTTGTGCAAGTTGTTCCTTCATGAATGATAGAAAACCTACTTTGTTGATGTTTGTGCAAACGTTTCTATGCATGTGCATATTTCTAATTTTGAAACACCAAAAGCTCCATTAACTATAGTTATGTTTATACTTAAGGTTCATATGTAATTCCCACTTTATATCAATGATTTATGAATTTTGAAGCAATGTGCATGTTAATTGTACTTGTTAATTATTGAAATTGAATACTTGTGAAAAATAAAGTGATTTAATTTTTTATTATATATATATATATATATATATATACCCCTGACGTACCCAAGTCCCCTGTTTCAAAAAGTGGCGTCCCCGTACCCAAGTTTCCTGGCAACTTAGGAGCCTTTTTCAATAAGATATCCATTCATTTCCAAATACATTGTATTGATGGCAGCACTACTTGTTTCAGGTTTAGCCAACACAACCTAGGCAACCCAGAGCTGAGACACAAATAAACAGGGAAGCTTGTCCAACAAAGAGGCTCTAGTGGGGAAAAGTCCTCCATGCCACAAGTCTAGTAGTAAGTCGGGTTGGAAACACAACCGGAAGGTAATGGATGAGTGGAGATAGTGAACCATGAAACCAAACACTAGAAAGCCAAAGTATGGTGGGAATGATCACCTCTATTCTTCCTAAGGAGGGTAAAACCAATGAGTATGGGTCAAGAACTTCCAGGTCTAAGTAGGGACATACATACATAATATCAATACATCCAAGTCCACATATTTATATGACCACCAGATCATGACACTAGATGCTAAGACATGTGACAAGAATGAATATAAAAGCAATTATAACCATAACACAAGATAATATTTGCCGAGTCATGTACATGTAAACCATCAATCTGAACCAACATCTGTCCAATGAAAACTACCGATGCAACTCTGGGCACTACTAACTGCTCTGCAAATGGATAAATGACTACATCAGTCCTCAAATCTGAGTGTCCTAAGACTCGGTCATGGCATGGGAGAGTACTATAGTCCATCATCAAATAATGATCCATCATAGATGCTCATCTCAGCATCTCATATGTAAGGGAACAGGATGAAAAGTGTACTGAAATATGAAAAATAGAATATGGTAGCCCGGCTACTATATATGTGATAACAAAAACTTCAACAGTTATTTGTGTACGAAAATGGAGAAAGTTTGCCCGAAGCATATGTGGAAACCGAATATTACAAGGTTTTGAATGCCATTGACAAATTGCATCATCCTCATGGCCATGCATTCATAAAGCCAGATTGCAACAGCAGCTTTTATATCTGTTTGGCTTACCAGGACGAGAGTAGATTAATGGAATGGATCCCTATTAGTATTCATAGCAAACTGGCTACCAATCACTGGCTATCTGCTCCTCTAGATAATCAAGAAACAGTTTGCTGTGATAGAAGTTTGCTCTACAACAAATCCTCAATAGGGTGGAATAGATATAGAGGAGTTTTCAGAACTGGAATTCTTCCATTTCAAGATCTTTTATCTTTGAGAGTAGATCTGTTATTTCTGTATTCAAATCTACCATACCTGAGTATCAATATGCTACTTATGAGCGCCCATCTATTATTTATGAGAGAATATTAATCTATGCTGAGTTTATATCAATATTTCGAGCAGATTTTGGGATCTCCCCCAAGCCAGTCTTTTTCCTCTAATCTCAGTAACTGTTGTGGGAAGGATTATCATATTTTTGTGTGCAATATCAAGGGAAAATCCATTTCTTTATTGGTAAAAGCTTCAGATCACATATTTTTCCTCACGATAGAAACTTTGGGACAATTTGGGGATCCCTGTGGATTTCAGCAATTGCTCTATGTGGGTAAGCAGCTAAAGGATCTACTCACTCTTATCTAATTACAACAATTAGTTCAATGGGGGGGCAGTGGGCTATCTGCTTCCTCCATTCCAGTTTCTTATAAGGATGTACCTTGATCCAAGACATATCCTTCAATAGAACAACTACCTGTTTTGTCAAATCTGTATAATGTTGACAAATGTTGACAAACTGGACAAGGTGCCTACTTTGGAGGTCAAGAATTCAGAGATAAATGAGTTTTTCTTATCACTTAAATCTGAGGCAGTCATATGTAGATTTAATGGACTATGGCCATGATCGGAAGATCTACACCAATGTACATATTCTAACCAAACTAAAAATTGTGAGATTCTTTTCTGCTCTAAAGGTTTCTTTGTAGCACATTTATATTCTCGAGATGATTACAAGAAAATATTTTATTAGGGACCTTGGTTCTAGGGAAGAGCATGGCTCTTTCTTACTCCATGGTTTCTGCGGTTTGATACCACAACGATGGTGATATCCAAAATATCAGTCTAGGTCTGGTTCCCAAATATGCCTCTTCCTTTTTTCCGCCAGTCAGTCCTACAATTGGCAATATTTCGGGCATATTTTTTAACTGTGCTAGTGAGAGGACCCAACAAAGGCTGTTGAAACATGGAAACTATGAATTCATAAACAGTTTGGAATATGAAAATACAGCCTTTCGGTGTCAGCACTATCATCAAATAGGTCACCATCAGGAAATTTGTCCTAATCCAAGAGGTCAACCTGAAAAGAAAAAGGTGCAGTTCATCAAATTTAAAAGTTGGGAACAGCATTTATATATAACTTGTCTCTTGTGCAATTTCATTTGTGAATATATTTTATTTATGGCAATGAGGACACTTACTTAAGCACGTTTCATTTCTATAATGCACTTCACTCATCCTAATCAATTTGATCTCCTTTCCCTTGGCTCTCTCAAATCCTAATCTGATCAACGCTAGGGAAGCCGCCCTTGGCCTTGGAGCTGGTCAAAATAATGGAAGATTAGCAATGAGGTGACAATGGTGCTTCTTTCCAAAGTTGCTCTTGATAGCACTAGTGGATTGGGACTTTTCCACTTAGGTGCTAAATCAAGTTTTAATACCTCTCAACCCTCATAAAGTGTAGCTCTCGAGTTCCCAAATTGCACCTCCACGATGTCCTGAATCACGAATCTCTTGAACTATCTAGGCATCAAACCATGTTGGGCATCACCTACACTTGATCCCTTCCTTGTCTTCTACGTGTGAGCCTCCATAAATCATGAAAACATCATCTGTTTTTATTGTCCTCGATTATGATCATGCACAGGGGTAAAGACTTATCCACTACATACAAAAAAGGTTGATACAAGGTTGACTCATCGAATATCCCTCTATGGAAATATCTCCATCTACCGAGTTACCAAGGTACCAATATCAAATCTTACATCTGTCGAAAATAAGCATGGGAAACCCCAACTATTGAAACACACACATTGCTGAAATGTAATCTTGCTGGAAAAACTAAGAGGAATAAACTCCACAAATAAAAGGATAGAAAACACTAATAAAAGGGATAAACTCCACAAATAAAAGGAATAATCTCTGTTTGAGTCAAGATTTTGCCTCTAAATCTGAATAAATATTATTGAGATGCTTAGCTCATGAATGAATAGAAAAACTCTAGACTAGAGTGTGGCCCTATAATTCCATACAATGGTGACAGATTGACCTTTTCATTAACTCTATACACCTGCGTGTGAAAGAAATTTCCATCCCTTAAAAGGCTAGATCCCATGATAAAAGAAACTCGCCTAATCTTTCAAAACTGAGGGTGCCCTTGTCACTTTTTGCTTGACCACACACTACTCTTTAAGGGCTAAATTCTACAATAGCATTACCGAATTTGCTCTGTGCTAGGAAAATGGAACTAGCGTATCCACACGTTCTTACAACGGTTGGAAAAATACCAAGCTAATTAAGTGTTTTTTTCCAAATTAAAATTGAACGGCTAATCATACGGTCAATACTTGCTAGAAATCATACTCATTTGGCAGCTCTGCAAATTCAATTTGTGGCAGCTAGGGTGTCTAATGGCTGCTTTCCATTGATCTAGAAAATCTAATCATGGCTGCTATGTATCCTAAAAAAAATAGAGAAAAGAATTGGAAGCTTTGTATTCTTCCCTAGAGGCTAGATCCCATGATAAGAGGACTCCATGAATGGATAATAATATCATTGATAAATATTCGATGATGATTTACATTTACAAGGGTTGCACTTATATAAGTAAATCTGTTTCTAAGCTAGAAACTCCATGAATGGATAATAATATAATAAATAAATATTTGATGATGATTTACATTTACAAGGGTTGGACTTATATAAGTCCATTCGTGACTTTTCAACGTAAAGTCACGACTCTTTAATAATTAATAATTATTAATATTAATTGTTAAGATATATTATTAATATATATATATATATATATATATATATATATATATATATATATATATCAGTGTTACAAAAACCAGACCGGAACAGGTAAAACCAGTGTCTCACGCCGGAAATGACCGGTTCAGTTTGGAATTGACCGGTTTTACCGGTTCCATACATAATTGTACAACAACACTTATGAGGGTATTTTTTAAATTTAAAAAAAAAATTGGTTGAGTGGGGAAGGTTCTAGTGAAATATGCTTAGTATGGCACATAGCAAGAGCCCTTTTTGCAAATTTGCGAATAATGGTTTGGATTCACATGGTTGCACATGAATTATATATATATATAATTTTTCAAAATTTAAGTATTTTATGTATTTTTGGTGGACTGGTCTTTTTCCCGGTTTCGGTCTAGTTCCGGTTTTCAGGGTCGACTGGTTCGATTTTTGTAACCTTGATATATATATATAACATTGCCTTCCCCTTAAAGGGAGCTTTGTACTCAAAGCTTATTGAAAACAAGGCTTACGTCTGATTTCTTGCTTGTAATGTCATCTCTTCGTCCTTTCTTTTAGTACTTGCAACACTTGACGAAAAGAGAAGATATGAGTTACAAATTCATAATAAAAAATGTCGCATCATCTATGATGTGCTCCATCCAAGATCTATCTTCATCGGAGATGATTTTTGATCGCCTTAATGGATAAATCTTCTCGTTTTCTGCTTAGGTTGTAGATTTTGTATTCTTTCGCTTCTGAAATTATAACTCCTTTGTTTATGTTCATTTTGACCCTATCGTTGGTCAAAATGCTTTTTGTAATTTGGGTGTTGATAAGGAGTTCTTGTTATTTGTTTTTCTATTGTATTGACTTCCTTTTGAACTGTGGCAGGGACAAAATTTGTATTTGTTTCTTCTTCCTCAACTTGGATTTGTTTTCCAGAGAGTCTTGCAACTGTTTATCCTCTTTTAACTTCTTGATTCGTTCCTCTAGTTCTTGATTAAGATTTCTCAAACGATGGTTTTCTACTTGATGTTTTAGTATTCTTCCTTCGAGGTCTTCATTAGAAAGTTCCATCTTCCGACTATTTTTTTAGTTTCATGAATTTCATAAGTAATGTCTTGTTATGAATTCTTAGTCGAAATAGTTCTTCGGTATTGCTTCCTAATTTGCCATTGATTTTCGCAATTTCTAACTTGTGCTTCTTCTTAGTATCGTCATACTTTTGTTGGAGTTCTTCCTTCTATTGTTGATGTCGATATATCTCTGATTCTTGACATTTTAGCTTTATCTGAATTTGCGTCACTTCATCATCTATGTCCATGATGAGCTTGTTTAAACGCTTTATGTCTTCTTCTAAATCGTTATCACTTCTATACAGTGATTCTTCATTATCTTCGAACTTTTTGATTTTGTCTTTAAGGTCTTTGTTGTGATTTTTTAATCGAGATATTTCTTCATTCTTAGTTGATAACACGGTGATTCTTGATATCTTCATTATCTTTTTTCCAGTTTTTTTATTTTGATCTTTTGAGTGATGATTCTCTTGTTCTATCAACTTATGAGGAATGATCTACTTACTCATCTCAAATTGTAGATTTTTATTGCTTTCCTTGTAGTATCCTAATTTGCTTTCTAGTTTCTGTGATAGCAACAGTCAGTTACCTTGAAAGTCTTTCATAATAAAATACTTACCACATATTGGACTCGAGCGATTGCCATTCTTATAAAATGTCAGATATTGGAATTCCATTTTGCAACAAGATATTGGAATTCCATTTTGCAACAAGGACACGTCCAAAATTTGGATTTACATATGGAATCCATAATTTCTTCAACAAATCCACAATAGGCTTCAATGACTTTTTCAATATCTTCCGAGACTTGATTTTTGCTCTTTTCAATATCTTCTTGGTCTTCTTTCTTTTTTGTATTAAATAATAATTGTAATGGCAATTATTAATTAATAATTAGTATTATTGTTTAAAATAATATATATATATATATATATATATATATATTTTCTAATGGGAAGCACTTAAACTTTTAAAATAATAAATATTATTATNATTATATATACAATTTTGTTTAAATGTATTATATTAGGGTTTGCAGGTATGCGATGGAAGGAGGCTTGCAATGTTGCACGTGCAGTGGAGTGGAGTGTAGATGTGGCAGCAATTGGAGTAGCATCCAAAGGGAATGAACAAGACATCGATGGAAAGGAGTGGGAACAAGACGTCGATGGAAAGGAGTGGGAGCAAGTGGGCGCATGCGAGAGTAATGCAACGGGGAAGGTGCAAGCAGACAGGATTCAGGTCCAAGCAGACGTGTGGCGTGGATTTGGAGATGTGGACGGAGGTATGCAAGAGGACGGGGGAGGACAGATGGGAGTAAAGGAACAGTCGATAGAGGAAGGGAGGCACGACGGTGGGGGATGGCACAAAGGAAGAGGAAGATGGAGTTGGCTCGACGAGGAAAGCGTGCGGGGGGGAGTGACGCAGAGATGAATGCGGGTTGGAATGGCAACAAAAGGGGTGACAACAGTCGACAGGTGATAGCATCGATGGAGGATCTATCAGGTGGTTGATGTAGCAAAATGTTGGGGAGGGTTGGTCAAAAACCTATGCGAGTCAAAGACCCAGTTTTGGAGAATCTCCAGAAAATATTGGCCACAAGACGGAATCTTCCCAAGAAGGGAATTTGATACCAATGAAATAGTAAAATTTGTTTCTTATAAAAATAACCACATAAATAAGCTAAAAACTCCATTCGTGACTTTCCAATGTAAAGTCATGACTCTTTAATAATTATTAATTATTAATTATTAATTATCTATTAATATTAATTGTTAAGATATATTATTAATATATATCTAAGTCAGCGGACACGTCCAAAACCCCCCTCGTGTCCTATGGGGCTGTGTCGAACACAGACACGACGTCAACGCGTGTCCGACACGTGTTTTTTTGTGTCCTGGAATTAGGACACAAAAAAACACGTGTTAACATCATGTCCCAATATCTAGGTTTTCAAAATTTTAGCATCTAAGAATTGGTGGGACTGTAAGGTTTCAAAACTAGATTCTATCATGAGTGAGGGATGCGATTGGCATTTAATTGATAGTGCCAAGCCCTCTAAGTATTGTGTTGTTGGTTGTGTTGACTATTGAACTCATCTATCATGCCCTTAGTAAAACAATACTCTTCACACAAACCAAAACCATTGAGTATGCATGTTAAGCTTTCTGCCACATTTTAACATTTGGATTAGCCATCTTCATCAAATTAGGGAGTGAAGACTTGAGCAACAACAAGATGGATGCACGTGGATCCACAAATTGTACAAAGCACTAACACCGAAGTCCCTAGAGGATTAAGGCAAAGGCTAGAGGAGGCATTGGTGATCCTATGGAAGGATCATCCTCCACATCAACAGATGCAGATCGTCAGATGGACAGAGAGAAGGAGGAGGAGGAAGAAGGCCAGGGCAGTGAAGAGTTTGTTGATTTAGGCATCGAGTAGGACTATTGACAAATGAGATTCTTCCATCTTGATCCCATCTATGATCGACCCCCTTTTGTATTTACTATTTACCACTACTAGTTGCCATTGGCATTCCGGCATCTATGTAATACATCATGATTTTGATGACTTAATGAGAAATATGGTTTCGACATCTTGAGCTATCATCTTTGTGTCTCATTGTGATTAGTGAATGACAGAATGTGTAATGTGTATTTGATTCTAATTAGTAATGTGTATTGATTCTAATGTGTTATTTGTATTGATTCTTCATTATATTTAATCTGGGCTCGAGAGAGGAGAAAGCCCCTCTGTAGCTAGTTTTCCCAAGTTGGGTTTCTAGGATAAATTATGAGTCATTTGTGTGATTGTTGGTTTATGAGTTGTATGAATGTTCATGTGTTACAAATTCTAATTTAGATAGAAGTCTAGTTCATCTAGGATTGGTGAATATTGTGGTCGTGTTGAATATCTGACCTTCTCAGAGCGAGTGGAGACCTCTGAGAAAATTTTACATGGTATCAGAGCCTCGTTAGAGGTCAGAGGAGGGAAATCACACTCAGATCTATGAGAACACACCAGATCTAAGTGAGGATTCAGTGGTAGAGTCAGAATTGTGGAGAGGGTGACCAGATATGAAGAGTAGGGTTTAGATATGTGACTGTAGAGGTCAGATCCATCATATTCCATGTGTTGGAGTCTAGATCTGCAATAGCTCCAGCTGATATCTACAGGATAGAGACCATATCTAACTAGATTTGAAGTGCAGGATTCAAATTAGGGTTCATGGTGGTCAAATCTGATAATGAGTGACGAGATCTGAGATGGATCTTTCAGATCCTAGTGTGTAAGGGCCAAATCTGTGGTTTTGTTGGTCTTCGTGAAAAAGGGGTTTTGGTAAATCATCATGGCTACAAAGATGAGAACAAAAGACAGGGAGTGTCTCCTCATTACTTGTCATTCATGCACCTCTACAAATGTAGATGAGAAATCTACAGAAAAGATTGACAGAGAACTGTCCTTGATCTCCAGTCAATCATCAAGTGCATCTACTACCGGTATTTGGTATATTGACAGCAGGGCTTCCAGTCACATGATTGGTATTAGATAATACTTTACAGATCTCACTAAGACAGGGTTAGATCTAGAAGTAGTACTGGGAGACAACACCTTGGTGAAGGTTGTTGGATGAGGAATTGTTTCGTTTCAAAGGGATTATGGAGAATCCATGAAGCTAAGGGATTTCTTGTACGTCCCTAGATTGAAGAAAAACATGGTATCGACTTCTACTATAGAGGATAGGGGATTCTGGGTGATGTTTCTAGATGAACATGTGCTCATACATCTTAAGGGATCCAACATAACTTCAGCAGTGAAGATTGGTGTTCGTAGTGGGACACTATACAGGCTCAATTTTCAGCTTCATCATGCTCTAGCCCATGACAGCAGCAATGATTGTGGTGACTTATGTGAGTTGTGGCACAGAAGGATGGCTCACCTACATCATCCAACATTGAGGATTTTGAATGAGATTGTCACAGGTGTACCAAACTTTAACACAGAGCACAGTGAAGTGTGCAAAGGATGTGCTCTTGGTAAGTATGTCAAGACTACTTTCCCTAGTAGTGACAACAGGTCAGCAGAGGCTCTTGACCTGATACTTTCAGACCTTTGTGGTCCGATGTCAACTACATCACTGAAAGGTTATGAGTACTATGTAACCTTCGTCGATGATTTCTCCAGAAAGACCTAGATTTTTTTTATAAAGCAAGGAATCAAAAGAAGTCTTGCAGAAGTTCAAAGAATTCAAAGCTCTTGTAGAAAACCAAACAGAGAGGAGAATCAAAGTTTAACAGTCAGACAATGGGGGTGAGTATACCTCTAAGGAGTTTGATGCTTTATGTGCTCAGGAGACAGTCAAGAGACAATTAATTGTACCCTATACACCTCAGCCATAATGGGGTGGCAGAGAGAAAGAATAGGGAAATAGTTGGTGCAGCGAGATCTATGTTGCATGATCAAAGCTTGCCTTTCTTCCTCTGGGCAGAGGCGTGTAACACAGCTATGTATATTCAAAACAAGAGTCCCCATAAAGTTTTGGGAAACAAGATTCCTGAAGAGGGTAACTCAAGGAAGAAGCCTGAATTAGGGCACTTCGGGATGTCTTACCTACTCTCATGTTCCTTCTAAGAAAAGGACAAAATTGGAACCCACAACTGAGAAGGGGGTATCTTTGTTGGGTATGACGAGATTTCAAAAGCCTAACACATATATATTCTTGCAAGGGAAAATACAGTTGTGAGGTGGGATGTGAAATTTGAGGAGGACAAGGCTTTCAAGAAGTCTCGTGAGTTGGAACAGAGGCAAAAGGAGGCTTCCACTACTCAGGTTGATACTGTACAAAACACAGCACTCTGATACCATGTGACAATTAGCAATGAATGGAAATGGCATGCAGTCAATGATTTGACAATAAATAATTGTCAAAAAAACCCTAGGTATGTGATGAATAAAGAGAACAATGAAGCTTGCACAAAACCTAACAGATATGGACTCGAAAATGATATTATTTATTATCTTCAAGTCATCAAATACAATAGCAATGTATATTTGTTATAGAGCTTACATCACCAAAAACCTAAAACTTAATCATTAACTAACATTAATTTACCTAAGTCAAATATAAAATGTAACTTCGTTACATCATGTAAATCATATATTCTAACATAGAGCTCTTGATTAAACGGCAATCCCATACCCTCGTACATAATAGAATCCAATGGAAACATTGCAATACTGGCCAGCCTAAAAACTTAAAATCTAAATGGGATATAAAATTATACTTTCTCCATATGAAGCTTGATGAGGTTGGAAAAACTCTCAAACATCCTAGAACAATTAATGGTAATGTTAAAATATTAAGTGAAAGGATAGAAAAGGAAAGGAAAAGGAGAATACCAATTTTTACTTTAAGAATTAAATATTACTAGTAATTACCAAGGAGGGGGGTTCAAAACAATGAGCTTTGTTAAACAAGGAGCATGGGAGCATCTTATTTTTTTAGGGAGATGTTCCCTATTGTGTTTCCTTACATCCACCCCCTCTCCCCAGCAGAAACAAAAGGGGGCACATGAGGAAATGTCCCCCTTGGACTACCCAAATCTCGAGAGCATGGGAAGCACATCCCTATGTACCATTGACTTTCTTCAAGACAGTGTTTCAATTCAACCAAAAATTAAAATTATTTAGGACCTAACTACTATTTATTTTATCTAATTATAATATTTATATTTGTGTCTTTAGGTAGTTGAGCCTATAATGTAAGAATTATGCACTTGATTCTCATCATGCATCAACCACACACTATCAAAATGTGATATTTGTAAGGCATTTCCATGCATCAAATGCCTACTAATGACATTAGCAATGTTGCATATATAACGATAATATAGTCGACATCAGGATATGTCATGAGATTTCCAAGGAAACAATATTATTGCTTTGATATATGACTTTATAAGTGATAATTTTCAATTTTCAAATATACTGCAATATTATCAAAATGTCATGTCATTATATATCAGCAAAATATCACAAGATGAAAGAAAATATTCGTTGATTCAAGGGATTGTTTTTGCTCATTTTGAAGAGGTAGACCAGCAGCTTGATGGGATCCTCCCTACAAGCATTATGATCCTTAGCCTTTAAGCTTGAATCACAAACAATATATAATAAATGCTCAATACTTTATTTGAGATTAAAACCCTTAAGGTAGGGTAATACCATACAATGATCCTTTTAAATAAGGATCACCCCTGTTCACTTGCTCTTTTGAGGAGGCAACCCCCCAATGAGCTAGACTCCAATACAATAATATTCCAATACAGGATCACATAAAGGGTACTCCATCCATATTTGTAACTACCTAACAAACTCTAGCCATAATCAAAATGTAACTACCAAGTGACCCTTCTTTAATGAGACCACACTAGATTTATTTAATGCTAACTAGCCTTATTTACTAATTAATGTACCTAATCTATATTACATTAGTTGGCCACCACACCTATCCCATTATCAACTCTAGCGGTCCCATGAGCCACTAGTACACCCCTAGGGTGGATCCCACTACTCCAACCCCCTACAAGAAGCATTGTCCTCGACACTTGTAGCAATGATGCACAACCATAAACTAGATCCCCGTGTAAAGGTGCTTACTTCAATGCTAAAGTCCTCCAAGAAGTCATCCCATTGGGGCAAGGTCCCATGTGCAAGTGTTAGCCTCGAAGTTGAAGTAGTCCAAGAAGCTCATCCATAATCCAAGGTTCCATGTACCCATGCTCACAATGAATCCCAATTGATGATACATGAAGTACCAAGTGCGGTGCTCAAAATGCTCACCACGATCAAGTGGATACCAAAATATACAACCCTCCATATAGCCATAAAAGAGTGACTTTATAAGGAACACTACCACTATTGAAGAATCGTACTAGAAACTAGTAAACACCACCTTCTTCTATCTTCCCTCGATGATGTTCTCTTCACAAGAAAGGGTACGTGCATCAAAGAGAAGTTGGAAGTAGTTGTCTTCACATAAGTGAAAAATGTCCATGTACCATTCTTCATAAACCTCCTCTAAAGCATACCATGCACATAGTTCTATGTTATAGTCCATTTCAATTAAAAAATGATCTCATTTCCCCACCCTATTTCTTTGCCATTCCATCTCTTAAGCATATCAATCATTTGGTTCAACTAGGGTTTGGGTATGGTGATTTGCAAACATTGTAGCACGTTGATTCTTGAATATTGCTCAAAAGTACTAAATTCCTCTACCAATACCGTTGATCTAAAACTACAATCTGGGTGCTCTGTCAAAATATTTTTTCTCTGCAATACCCACGATCATCACTAAAAAAACTCTAAAAATGAGCACATATTTAAACAAGAAAAACCAAGGCACGAACAGGAATCAAAAGATGGAAGGGCAAAGAAATGGACCATCTTTCCATCAAAATGAACTCTAACAAAGAACTACATGCATTGTACCATGGTATGCTTTACAAGGGACTTCTGTAGAATGGCACATGGACATTTTTCACATAAGTGAAGACAACTCTTTCTAGCTTTGCCTTCAAGCACATGCACCTTCATATGAATAGATCATTGAGGGAAGACACTAGCAAGTGGTGCCTACCAATTTCCAGTATGATTCTTCTATAGTGGTGGTAGTGTTCCTTCTAGAGCCACCTTTTTATGGCTAAATGGAAGATATTTTTGCTATAGAGGGTCTTGTCTATTTGGATACACATGACCATGGTAAGCAATTTGAGTACCACACTTGGCCATTCATGTATTATCAATTGAGATTTAGTGTGAGCATGAGCACATGGGACCCTAGCTTATGGACAAGCTTCTTGAACAACCTCAATGTTGAGGCTAGCATTATGGGTGGGCTTCCTAGACATCTTCAACGTTCTGGTCAACACCCATGAATGGGAACCTAGTTTTTGGTTGTACATCATTGTTGCAAGCATTTAAGACAATGTTTATCAAAGGGATATGGGATGGTGGGATTTTCTTATGGGCCCATTGAAATTAATAATAAGATGAGTATGGTGGCCAATTAACATAATGTGGACTAGGTCCACTATTTAACAAGGCCCAATAAGTAGTTATCATTGAATAAATGTAATGTTCCTCATTAAAGAAGACCCACTAGGTAGTTATTATTTGGTTATGTTAGGGTTTAAAAGGTAACTATATATGAAGATTGAATCCTCATGTGATAATGTATGGAACATTATTGTATTGGAACCTAGCTCATTGGGAGGTTGTTGGGATCCTCCCTGAGGGTGTAATGACGGTCAAATTGTTAGAATTTTAATGGTTATACTAGATCTTTAAACATTTCGCATCATAACAACATAACCATCTACAACAAGATCACTGAAAGCAAGACAAGCACAACAACAGGAAAAGAACACAGAGATTCTCATCTGGGAAACCACAAGGGAAAAAACCCAACAACTTCTTTAGCATAGATTTCGTCACCAAGTGCAATGCCGACCAAGATCAAATAAACCCCAAAGACAACAACAACTTCTTCTATTTTCCAGTGATTCTCTTATTCTCTCTCATGCGCAGTTGCTTGAGTGTGTGGTATGTCCAAATGAGAGGAGCGCCCTCTCTATTTATACTCATCAAGTGAGTGACCCTTTTACCTAATTGGGTCAACCTATTGCTGTAAAGAAGGTCGACCTGTCTAGGGAGACTCCTAGATAACATTTATATAATCTTTCTTGTGGGTACTATTGACCCGACTTACAACGAAAGGGTTACATTGATTCTTACAAGTACATTTATAGGACCAAGTACATCAATAACATCTCCCGAATGAGGTACAACAATAATACAATAAAAGTACAATAAGAATATCTTTTGAAGTTACATTCTTCAACACTCCCTCTTAACAAGGAAGGTATTCTTCCATCATGGCCATCATCACAGGTTCTCATCACTCGACACTGGACATCATCGTTGGATATCAACTCTAGACGTCATCGCTGGCTCTTGTCATTGGATATCATCATTAGGCATCATCACTGGATCTCGTCACTGGATATCATAACTGGACAACATCACTGGATCTCGTCACTGGATATTATCATTGGATAGCATCACTAGATCTAGTCACTAGATATCAACACTAGACATCATCATTGTTGCTGCAACTTGGTACTCGAGCCATTGACCTATGAAATCTCTCGAATCTATACATCATTAGAAGTTCTACAGAGCCAACCCTTTTTCATGCTAGATGTATCGATGCCTAGTTCCAATCTAGGGCTTCAACACCCTGGTCCCAGACCAGGTTTTTCAACCCCAAGTTAAAGGTTGATCGAAGTCAATATCATGGTAACTGACCAAGTGCCTCCATTCTTAAAGAATGGCTCTCAACCCTAGGATGAGCTTCAGTACCAGATTCAATCATCTTCCTAATAACTGACCATGTGCCTCCATTCTCAAAGAATGGCTCTCATCCCTAGGTTGAGCTTCAGTTCCAAACATAATTAACTTCCTGGTAACTAACCAGGTGCTTCCATTCTCAAAGAATGGCTCTTAGCTTAGGATGAGCTTCAGTGCCAAACTGAATCAACTTCCAGGTAACTAACTAGGTGCCTCCATTCTCAAAGAATGGTTATCAACCCCAGGCTGACCACGGTGGGATCTACCCTTGGTGATATGACCAATCATACTGGGATCCACCCTTGGAGATACAACCAACCATGCTAGGATCTACCCTTAGAGATACGACCAACCATGTTGGGATCTACCCTCGATGATACCACCAGTCAACATGCACCCGCTCAATCCAATCCATCAAAAGCATAGTTACATATATCAGTGATATATTGCCAGTATCGCAATATATCGCAATACCAAACCCTCGCGACATTTTTCGATATTTCAATGTGTCGTGACACATTGAATGAAGCGCGATATTTTAGGTAAATATCGTGAGTCGATGGTAAATATCAGCCTGTGAAGAAAAAGATGCTAAATTGAAAAATTAAAACTGCAGATTCAAGGTTTTTAGGTACCTGTTGCATTGTTGAGGAAGGGTGAATAGCTCCAAGGAGATTTATGAAGGTTTCCATAGAAAGCAAGGGGAAATCCAAGGCTTTAAGCCATTAACTAAGCATTTGTGGAGTGGGGATTCACCAGTCAACACAATCCATAATAATGGTTAATATTAAATTCATGAAGTGAAAGTGGCATTCTCTTTTTCTTTCATTTTCTATCCTTTTCCTTAAATTTGTAAAATTACTATTAACTATTTCATGATGTTTGAAAGTGGTTCCAACCTAATCGGATTTCACATGCAAAAAATAGAATTTAAGATCCCATTCAGAATTCAACAGAATTAATAGTTTTCAGGATTTCGGGATTGCAACGATTCCACTGGATTGTATCATGTATGAGGGAATGAGATTTGGCATTTATACAAGCACATCAACCCCTCTATGTACCTTGATGTTGGTGGCATTAATTGTAGAACTCTTTTTCCATGACCCTAATAAAAATGTACCCGTCACTCATTAAGCATGTGAAGTTTCATCAAAATTGTAGAGTTTTGGCTAATGTCGTTAGAGGATCAACTTCAAGATTTGAGGTAGAGGCAAGGGCTAGATCCTAGAGGAGGGGGGCATAGGGTGTCATTGATGAATAGGATGCCAAAATAGGCAATAATTTTATGATATGTAGTTATGGGAGGAGAAAACTCACATTGCCTTCCACCTCAACCCCATTAACTTCCACCGTAGCGCGAGTAGCTGGAGCTTCCAATTTGACCTCTAACGCATACAAAGCACCTACGGGACCCCCTACTGCTTCCAGAGGAAGAGTGGTGCCCCTTGCCCATAAAAGGGGTAGAGGGGATCGATGATTCCTGATATTTATCATTGTACAATGTAGTTTCTAGATACCTCATGAGTCATGATGATACATCTCTTGAGAGACATTTATTTTGATCATTTGATTTTATTTTCTCTCATTCCATCAGGAAAATATTTCATTATTTCAATTTATAGTCGATATATGATCATGATCCACCATTTAACATCTTATGCATCTTATACAGTAGTTGTATTTTCATATATATGTAGCAATGTGTTTATTTGATGTTGCTGCTTTAGATGATAAGAAATTTGAAAAAAATAGTTATTTTTTTATTTTGTATGCTTTACGACATTGGCCGATCTTTTCGCCATTGTTGTCAATAAGTTACATTTTGGACCAGCCTACAGTCAAGTCTCATTTAATGCTGATAAATGTGCATGGTTATTGTTTACTGTTGACGCCTGATATCAATGGTTTGTGAAGTGTTTGAAGGAATCTGTGCGCAAATAGAGGTTTGATTTTCTTCAGAATATACAGTAGTTACTAGTAGAAGGAAATTGCATACACCTCTCTCAATTGAGCATTTGTAGATGTACCTGAGGAGTACAACAAATTGGAGGTCTCCATGCCAAAGGATTGTCCTATTGTTGATGTCAAGGATCCCATTTCCAATAGTGCTTATGAGTTTGATCATTGATTTAGATTAGTGATATGCTGTGTTGCAAGGGTACCTGTCCCCAAGGGCTAGGTTTGCGCCTCCGTCCCCGGTACCGTCCCCAAGTCTAGGAAATCGGGTCAAGGACCTCACAGACGTCCCCTGAAGTCCCCATCGAAGTCCCCGAGTACCGAAAACATTTTGACAAGAAACAGAAAACTTGGGGACTTCAGGGGACCCCGTCCCCCGATTTTGGGGACTTCGAGAAAACTTTTGTTTGTGAAAAATTTTAAAAAAATATATTTTTTTATAATTTTGTTTTCTTTTTATGAAGAGGGACGGGGTGGGCACGGGTCCCCCTACCCTCTTACCACCCTGCAAGCCTTTCCACTCTCCCAACGCACACTTTGTCTTCAGTCGAAGCCTGTGACAGCAAAGAGAAGAGAAGCTGCAAAAATATATTTAAATTTGATTAGAGAGCAATTCTCTCTATTCTTTTGCACATTTTTTCCTTGTAAATTGATGTCAAAGTTCAACCACTAATGAATGATGCCAAACAATGATACAACCATGACCATTGTGTCTCAGTTGCAGCCCAAATAGAACAATCTAAACTTCCAAATGTCATCAATGTACAAAGCATTCCATGAAATATCTTTTAGAATATAATTAGAGAGAAAACGTCTCTAATTTTTTGCACAGTTACTTTTAATCCTTTACTTATAAATTGATATCAAAGTTCAAGCACTAATGACTGATGCCAAAAAACGACTTTCAGATGTTCACAATACAGGATATCCCAACACATCGGAGTATTACATAATACAAACATACACATATTCATTTAAATGACAATGACAAATCAACTTCAACCAAAAGAAACAGTTAAAATGCGAAAGACATGACCCAGTCTGGCAATTTAAATCTAAAAAGCTTAATTCAGAAACAATTATCCATTTTTTACATCTTGTATTCAAAACTGGTGACTTTATAATGCAGCATGCTCAAGAGTTGAAGCTCAAACAGGCTACAATTTGTGTGGTTAAGCTATTCATTGTTGATGTCAAAGTTCAACCACTAATGAATGATGCCAAACAATGATACAACCATGACCATTGTGTCTCAGCTGTAGCCCAAATAGAACAATCTAAACTTCCAAATGTCATCAATGTACATACTACAAAGCATTCCATGAAATATCTTTTAGAATATAATTAGAGAGAAAATGTCTCTAATTTTTGCACATTTACTTTTAACCCTTTACGTATAAATTGATATCAAAGTTCGAGCACTAATGACTAATGCCAGAAAACGACTTTAAGATGTTCACAATACAGGGTATCCCAACACGTTGGGGTATTACATAATACAAACATACACATATTCAATTAAATGACAATGACAAATCAACTTCAACCAAAAGAAACAGTTAAAATGTAAAAGACATGAGCCAGTCTGGCAATTTAAATCTAAAAAGCTTAATTCAAAAACAATAATCCTTTTTCCACATCTTGAATTCAAAACTGGTGACTTTATAATGCAGCATGCTCAAGAGTTGAAGCTGAAACAGGCTACAACTTGTGTGGTTAAGCTATTCATTGTTCAATGTTTTTTTGCATTTGAATTTTGGATGTTGGTGTATGACATTGTGATTGGACATATATCATGGATGATGAATCATGATTGATATGAATATGCAAACAGTAATTTGAACCTCCACTTGGTTTATGTTTTATGATTATCTGATATCATGTTTATGCTTAAGGTTCATATGTAATTTCCACTTTATATCAATGATTTATGAACTTCGAAGCAACGTGCATGTTACTTATTGAAATTGAATACCAGTGAAAATGATTTAATTTTTTATTATATATATATAGTACCCTGACGTACCCAAGTCCCCTGTTTCAAAAAGTGGTGTCACCGTCCCCGTCACCGTCCCCCTCACCATCCCCATCCCCATACCCAAGTTTCCTGGCAACTTAGGTGATATGTAGTAGGCCCATAGCTTGTAGCATGTTGTTTTTCAGATTCAGGCCATTTAGAGCCTCAATGATTATGTTTTTATTTCAAATGTGTATTGTACTCTGCCATTTTGATATATTGACCCTTACATGGTATATACATGAGCAAACTTTGCATATTTTGTCTCTAATAGTTTGGAATCATCATTAGAATTAGGAACCTTTAAAAGAAAATTCAAAAAAAATTAATATTCTATGTAAATCAAGTCATGAAATTCAAACCGATCCAATTTAAGGCCAAGTTTAAGTTGACCCTCAGCCAATTCCAAGTCCATGTTTTAAAACAGTAGTATGTTCTATACTAGATTTCTCATCTTCTTATTCTTCGGTTACTTGAATGCTGGAATATCTGGTATATTTTGATGTAAGGATCTTTATATGAACCTTAAAGGGCACTAATGCTCCCAAAGAAAACTGAAGGTTGTGGTATCAACCCTCCTTGTCATTTGTTGCTTTCTCACTAATAAATAAAGAATATGTTGTCATTTCATTAAGAGGTTGTTGCTCTTTTTTTTGCTCATGGTAAACGGGTCCCAATTGCTCATATGTTGTAACGAGCACCTTTGGAAGGGCCCTCCTATAGTTTTCTGCAATTTGGGCATTTTTGTATCAACCCTACTACGCCTTCTTCCATCTTGTTTGAACCCTCTCGAATGTTAACTTTGACTCCATTTCCCATTGGAAAAGAACTTTCCTTGGTCCACAATCCCACTTGAATCAAAAGTTCATATTACACCTTTACATAGGGATTCTCCCCTTTTGTCAAAGGAGAGTCGGACTAAAGAGAGAAGAGGTGTCATTATTGCGACCTTGGACAACCCTTTTGAGTTCCCCTAGGGCTACACTTATGCTTCAAGGCTTTATCATGTTGAGCGCAAATTTGAAAGGAAACACTCTCCAAAGCCTAGCTAGGGAAACCTCCACAAGCTGGCATCACAGCAACTATCAAACCCTAGCCACCAACTCCTCCCAGCTAGGAATCACTCCAAACCAAAGTTGGCAACTCCATAAAAGATCCACAAATAGCAAGCATACACATCAACAAGTCCTATTTGGCACCTACAATCACATCAAACCAGAGTACATGAGAAAACAAAATAGTCTTCCACTATATTCTCCACATCAAGCACTCCAAGTAATACCAAGGTTTCAAATGTCACAAAACTCTAGTCTTCTCTCATAAGAACCACAAAAACAAGATCTCCCTTTGCTCTGCTTGGGCTTACCATAAACACTAACATCCCTTGTCCTCTTAGGGAAAACCCTATCCCTAACACCTTCCTTGCATCAACACAAGAACCCTAGAGAACTATACAAAACTACTAAGTACAATGAAGTACATATGAAAGAGACAAGTTATCTCTAGATCTCCATTTCTAATATATGATGATGTGATGAATGAATGAATTAAAGGATTATATCCTTCCTTTATATATATAATAAGTGAAGCAGTCCAACAATAATAAAGTGGACAAGGTCCACAAGCAAGCAACCTAACTAATCACTAGGAAGGCCCACATGTGAAGCTCTCTAACTTCAAGGTGGCACATGTCAAGGTCCAAGGTAAGCATGTCCATTAAGCAAAGATCCCAAGGGGACATATCCACAAGACAAAGTCCAACACTCCTCTAAGGGTCTCCAACAATCCAACTCTTCAACTTAAACCATGTGCTCCTCTAAATCCACCATGCCTACATGAGTGCTCCTCCTCCCAAGTATCCTCAAGTCAAGCAAAAGCCTCCATCTTGCACAAAGCAATCGCATGCTACCTAAGGCTCAATGCCCTACTCCTAAATTCCATGACGCTCATCCATATTGGTCCTCCTCCTAAGCATCCAAGCAAGCACTCTATGTGCACCTCATGAACAATTTCACCATGCCACATAGGAATCTAACCTCCTACGGATGTGGACCACATAAGCATCAAGTCAAGGTATAGCAATCCATGTCTAAACTATCTCCAATGATACAACCAAGGGTAGACACCACAACATACACTCCACATCACATAAAGTACCCGTAGGTACAGTATAACACTTTTACAGTAACACCAAAGCCTAACATCCCTAAAAGCTAACCTGACCCCCTTGAGACTAAATTCCCAAAGGGCAATTTCAAGTAGTAAAAAGAATTATATTATATGTGACTTAATTAACATCTTTGATCACTTTATTTAGACCACTAACACAAAATTACTATGCTCAGTATAATCTCATACATAATCCCTATCACCATGAACTTAATGAAAATCAATGGTACTAACATGTTGATCTTTTTTTTTCAGGCAACAAACAATTAAACAAATCACATCCATGAATTTTTTATCACTATGGTACTAGTTGTGGTGATTATAAAACAATGAATAAGACATCTTTACTAGATACTAATACATCTTGCCCAAAAATTGTGCTTTTACAACCAACAACTATTAGTTATAACAAACACTACAATGTACTTCATTTATAAGAGCTTATACAATCATCAATGAATAGTACAAGGATAGACTAAAATCATAAATGTTTTAATCAATAAAATTTACCTCCAGCATGACCCATTCGACGACCAGGCGGTGCCGTAAGTCCAGCAATAAATGAAACAATCGGTTTTTGGGTTCCGCTCTCCTAAACAAGATGAAGCCACCAAAACAACATGAAAGTAGATCACATGAAAGAATAGACTACAAAGCAAAATGTGGGTAAAACGTAAAGTCTTCCAAATCAATTGTAAATTTGTGGAAAACTATATAGAGTTATGTTTGCCATGAAAGAGAAGCGCATTGCCCATAAAAAACACTCTAAAACTGTAAAACAAATCTTTAAGAGAAAACTTAAAACTGGGTATTATATACAAAGAAGATCAAATCTATGCTAAATTTCACATCTTAAGTATAAATTTTTTTCTTCACAAACAATGACTCTCTGCAGCGGATGAAAAGAATAATACAAGAACAGTAATTTCATATAAAAATATATCATATGATTTTACAATAATTCCTTTTGGCTTTTATAAGCCTTTTAATGTCACTGTATGTAGAGTCACACTGTTTCATAAAATAGTTTTAGCATTTTAATTTATTACTTATATATATATATATATATATTTTAATTTACTCTCACTTTGGGTTCTCTTCCTAAAGGAAATGGCAAAATGCTCTTTCTTGTATTATATCTCAGGTCACTTCAAATGAGGCAGAAAAATGATTTCAAACTTGTTGTTATTAGCTTTTATAATGATGGCTACCTCTCCAGTTTCATAGCAAACAAAACTAAAAACCATGGGCTTCTCTTTTCTCATCTCTACATAAGTCCAAGATGACTCCATAATATTCAGCATGACCTTCTTCCTTTTTGATGGGGTTTATCCTCCAACACGTTTTTGATTCCCCATTTGTTATCTTCTGTATTGCAGGTTATCTCTTCTAAAAATTTAAAACATAGTGCTCGTCTTCTATTTCAATATATTAAGCCAGGATTTTGCATGCGATGACATAAACTTTATTTTCACAAGGAATCAAATGGTTAGACTTGTCATACAAAAAACAATAATGTAAAAAAATGTTAGCAGGATTTTGACAGAACCTAGACAAGCTATCCCTCCATACAAAATGAATAGACAAGCATCACACATTCAAAGCCACAAGGGAACTAAAAGAATGATGATGCATAATAATATGTACAATATTACTCTCTTAACCTCTTAAAAAAATGGTTACACAGATCCCTATTTATACGAATTCTATGGGACGGCATAAAATGCAAGTAGATACAACACGAAGGTGGATATGCCACATAAGGCGTGCTCTTAGCTAAATGCATTCGAACATGCAACTAACATGATGACTGTTATCACATATACATTTGCAGCTGGGATACCATGATGCAGCATACAGATTTATCTCGTATTCTATTCCGAGATATTTTTCACATGGGGTTTTAGCATGGATCATTACAGCCTCAGCCATTTCAGAGGCTTCGTTAGCAGAGTTTCCTTGACAGGATTGACATTCATTGGTCCATTGAGATGATTTCAGATATGACCTAGTTCATTTGAGCAGAGTAGCAGATCAGATTTGGTACACACACTTACATAGGGGCCCTATTAGTTGGAGACAGGTATATATGGTGAGATCAGGTATATGCTTCCATAGTTTGATTTTGCTCTGTGATGTATATCAAACACCTATTCTTGTCTTGTTAGGATGACCATGGTGACCTATGCTTATATATGTACTAATACTTCAACTTGTGCTAAGACTAATCAAAGGATTTGATGTTGAAAATTGTGCTCATTCCATGCTTGTACAAATAGTAAACCTTAGTGCTTTGTTGGCTCCATGTGTCATTTGTCCCTGTACATCCAGTTCAACCGTTGTTGAATTTCATCACATGACTTAGACTAATTGAGACTTGTGAGAGTGAAGATCTTTTCCCCATCTTGACCCCTGTGCATGATAGACTCCATGGTGCTATGTGTTTTTGGCTATGAAGTATGTGGCTTGGCCAATGTGGCTGGGTTCACCAGGAAGTTCTCATTTAGTTCTCAAAACAAGTGCTCCACCAAACAGTGTTGCTAAACACTAAAGTATCACCTCAAGAGGTTGAGCACTCATTCTTTGTATAATGTAAGGCTCATCTGCCCTCCATAGGGACAGCAGGGAGAGGCAAACACGTCGGGGCTATGGACTGCTCACTGGCAGCAGGGCTAGGCCTTTGTCATTATTGGAGCTCAGAATGCTTTCCAGGGCACCTGCTCTTGTAGGTTGGCTACTATCTTATGTGAAAAAGAAAGTTATTTAAAAAAAATCAATGGTCAGAGGATGAGCACTCACTCTTTGTATAGTGTTCGGCTCATTTGCCCCCACAGGGCAATAGGGTGAGACTAGCTTGCAAAAGCTATGTCTTTGTCAGTACTGGAGCCCAAAAGGCTTCCATGGCACCAACCTTTGAAGGTTGATCTATATTGCAAATTAGTGCAAAGCAAAACTTGTTAGAGTTTGAAGGAAGCAAGCCCAAGTACTTTATCCATTTGTGAGACACCACCATCCCCTATTGCTATCTGTCATGTATATGCCACTTTGGTTGAGTGTATTGGTTATCATTCGAAGAGTTCAAATAATCAAAGTCAGTCAGAAGTCATTCCCCTTTACCAGGCCTTGTTTTCCATCCTCACCTAGCATTAGCACACCGTTTAAGCTTTGTAAGTATGGCATGAACAAGCAGACTTCCAGAACGATCTACGATTTTTCAGAAGCACAGGTATATCTTACTTACTATTATTATTGTCACCATGATTATGAGTAACATGATTTAAGTTTGGATTTGATATACACCATTGGAGCATTTCTTACCTTGGATGCATGCAGGATCATATTGGTACAGTATCTCACCTCCAATTTGGGAACTTTGACCTGGTCAACCCAGTTGATCAAGTCAAACACGATTCCCAAGGCAATGGCTCAAAAAACAACATGGCCCATATTTGTTCCAGACATGCCCAGCACCAATACTGTGGTTTCAGTTTTGAGAATTTGGCCACAAATCTTCTGATCAATGATTATTATCACTTTATTATTGGCCAAATGATCAAAGTTTATTACAGATGGCAGTGA
This sequence comes from Pseudotsuga menziesii, assembly GCA_001517045.1. NCBI lineage: Eukaryota > Viridiplantae > Streptophyta > Pinopsida > Pinales > Pinaceae > Pseudotsuga > Pseudotsuga menziesii. The sequence goes on from LPNX010053168.1 coordinate 88,740, forward strand.
TTTTGGTTCTCCTAGAGCATTGCAATGTTCTAGGGGGTATCAGTAGTCACTTATACCATTCTTTTGTCTCTAGATCATCCAGTGCAATCAATCTTCCCTAGTTATCAACCTGAACAGAGTTATGATGACTTTTATCAGTTTCAGAGGATGTACCACCAGAAATTGAACTAGGAAATTCACTGAGAAAATCGATTTGGCAATTGGGTCAAGGAAATGGCTTGTAAATTTGTCAGATGATGTAATTTGGATCCCCGGAAAGTTCTTCAACAGTTTCAGTCAGCATTGTTGTCCAGATTATTTTATTTTGGCTCAGCCAATGAGGACATCCCCCAAGGGGCGCCCCTCAACTTGGTTAATTGATTTATATCATATGTTATGAGGTTGTAATGGGGCCTAGGGTGAATTAAGCCCCTAGTGACCCCCTTTGATGTATTATCATGATGTATCTTATGTTATCTTATGTTTTCCATCTTAATGAGGCGTCCTTGAGCAAAAGTGTGCCCCTTTGAAGTGGTCAACTTGATCCATGTGTTGATCTTCGATGTTGTGATCTCCATTGTTGATGATGTATAAATCTCAACCGTAGGATGATAGTTAGGTAAAAAGTGGACACACTCTCAAACTATTTAAGAGAGGTGTTCCCCCCATTGTAAGGGATGAGCTCTGGCACTGGAATATTGAATAAAGAGATTTTGTCTAGGAAAACCCACTTGTTTCTTGTTTCTTGTTTCTTGTTTGTCTCTAGCATATTTTTTGTACTTTTCCTTGTACCTGTTTATCTGCAAGATGAAGGAGGTGATTATGAGAGAGGCGCATTGGTGGGGGGCTCACTCTATGGTCGTAACTCGATCTTTGTTATCAAGGAGTTGCAATTTCTTCATGGTTTATTTTCCCTGTATGTCTTTTAGCTTGCACTTCCTATTTATTTGTCGTACTAATTGAATTCTTTGGTGTGGCAGGCACAACATGGGCGCTAGGGTCACTGACAGAAGCAGCGCTTCATCAAAATCTTGCTCAAAAATCTTATTTGATGCTAGGAAAGGCATTCTTCATCATCCAGGAGGTCATCAACAATGTGATTCAAGTACGTTTCTCAGGTAAGTTCTCCACCTTTTGATTTCTCATGCATTGCCCATCACTGCTTTTACTGAATTGTCATGAATTTTGCGGCTACTAGATGCAAATTATTTATTGTTCTATTGTTTTATATATTAATTTACAACAAACCTAAAGGCTGAAAGTTCCAGGGTTAATATACAAGAAACCTTCTCAGAATGTGAATTTTCAGATTTGCATTAATCGCCCAATGCAAACAAAATTTCAATATTCGTCCTATCTATTGTGCATCAAAAATTAAGATGTTTGTCCATGATTCCTAATGTTCATCTTTGAATTAAATGCGGTGCATGTTACCCCTTATATTGTATGAGGGTTACACTTGTGACTGTCATCACAAAGATCAAGCTTGTAAGATGAATAATTAGGATGGATTGAGGTACATGTCAACTTTGGCTTAGAGATGTTGCTCTCCTTTGATTGACTTAATGTTGGGTTGCTGCTAGCAATTATTGGATGAGGCTTTTTCGTGGTATTTTGATGGATGACATAGCATGTTCCTAATAGGTGATATCTTGACTTTGATCTACTCTCCCCTTGTTGACAATGTCGGCATGCTTGAAACATTCTTTCTGAGCATTGACACAATTATTCACACTTGGTACATTTTATGGAGTGGAAACCCATAAACTTAGTGTCTCCCTAAGTTTTAAAATGTTAATAGTTGTACCTTGATGACAAGTTCCCTACAGTTTGTACTTTGGATGTTAGGCATTACTCACATGAAGGGTGCATTGCGTAATTCCAGCAAGATTATTGATATCCTTGTGTGAGTTTGATGTCTCGTAGCTAGAACACCCTAGGAGATCTGAGTGCATTTCACACGTGTGCCTTCCAAGCATGCTATGTCTAAAACCTCTTGATGGAGTGTTAGCCTTGTGCACACATAATAAGGGTGATTTGGGTGTTATTTGTCCTTGGTTTAATGTTATTAGATCACATGTAGGCTTCATGCTAGAGCGCCCTAGTTCATTGGATGATTGTCACATTCAAAGGGGTTCATTGCAACATAGTAAGTCATCTTCACACATGGAAGACGACTATGGCATGGTCGGTGTTGATGATTATAGCTAAGTGTCAAGCATGCAGAAGTTGTCAATTTACTATCTAGATGCTTGCTTAATTATTGAGTAAGTGACTTTATATCTCTTTCCTAAGTTTAACTTAGGAAAAGCACATTATTAACATAATGTTGGCTATTGACTAAAAAGTGAACGATTAAATCACTGTCGTTGATCTAAGTGAGGCTAAAGCTCTAATCTTGACCATCCATCACTTTGGAGATTGGGATTAGGGTTTTGGTCATTGATATGCTATAAAAAAGCATAAGGCGAGGAGAAAGACACACAAGATCAAAAGCTCATTTTCAGAGAAAGATTTTTTGAAGAGAAGAGTGAGAGACTCAGTGGTCGAAGAGAAGACAGTAAAGATTTTGCAGGGAGAGAAGATCCAGGCAAGAGAGAGAGAGGCCAATCTCAGAGTGGGTCATTCTATACGTTGGGGTAGAAGGTTGAAAGGCTAACACAAGACACCATACAGTTGATGCAGTTGCACGAGTGAGTGACGCAGAGGTCAATTTGGGTGACTCAAGCCACACATGTGATGCCTAAGTGAACCAAAGGGACGAACGGGTCACGAGAGGCTGATTTAGGGTCGTATGGGTGACACAAGAAGTCATACAGTATGATGCAAGGACAATTTGCTCTGAGTAAGATTTCTCCAATGTGTCGATTTTCTTAAGGATTAAGTTACAAGTTCTTAACTGTAATTTCTAATTTTATCTGTGAGCTAATAAAAGAAGAACATTGAATGTTGGTTTTTCCCCTTTGGGCTTTTCCAAGGTAAATAACAGTCAAATGTGTGAATGATTTCATGTTTATTGCCGCTACATTACGGGTTAAAAATATCAAGTATTTTTGCTTATAATTTCTAACAATAAAATTTATTGAGAGTTGAAATCAAAATTTGGTATTGAGTAAAATTTAACATGGTATCAAAGTTAGGTTGGCTCTAAGAAAGAAATCCCATCTAATGAGGGTTTACAGCATAAAACAAAAAAGATGTTCTTTGGTCAGGTTATTTGATTGGACAAGATGGCAGCAACCAAACTGAGATTTGAGAACCGGTTGGAGGGTGCATCCAACTTCAATCCCTAGAAGGAATGAATAGCAATATTGTTCATGGAAAATGGGCTTTGGGAGTTTGTGGAGACAATAATCCCAATTCCTATTGATGTTACTCAACTAGTAGAGCATAAAAAGAAGGATGTGAAAGCCAAGAGGATTATTCTAGATGCGGTCAAGGTTCATGTGATACCTCATTTGTCCAGAAAGAAGACAGTCAGGCTATAATGTCCCTAGTTTTGGCACTTGATAAAGGATATGTAAACGATGTAATACAGTTGATTATTCTAAGGAACATGGTGAGGAGTTCGAGACCAAGGCCCTACCATGAATTCCCTAAATGTATATGGTTAGTGAACCATGCGTTGGTCAAGCGCAATAACAGTCTAATATGATGTACATGTAAATAATAATAAAAATAAACAAATCCACAGTTGACTGTACAAGAAACAAGAGCAAGGGGCGTGATTACACTAAGGTTAGGAAGGGACAATTTGCTCTGAGTAAGATTTCTCCAATGTGTCGATTTTCTTAAGGATTAAGTTACAAGTTCTTCATTGTAATTTCTAATTTTATCTGAGCTAATAAAAGAAGAACATTGAATGTTGGTTTTTCCCCTTTGGGCTTTTCCAAGGTAAATAACAGTCAAATGTGTGAATGATTTCATGTTTATTTCCGCTACATTACGGGTTAAAAATATCAAGTATTTTTGCTTATAATTTCTAAGTATAAAATTTATTGAGAGTTGAAATCAAAATTTGGTATTGAGTAAAATTTAACATGGTATCAAAGTTAGGTTGGCTCTAAGAAGGAAATCCCATCTAACGAGGGTTTACAGCATAAAACAAAAAAGATGTTCTTTGGTCAGGTTATTTCATTGGACAAGATGGCAGCAACCGGACTGAGATTTGAGAACCAGTTGGAGGGTGCATCCAACTTCAATCCCTAGAAGGAATGAATAGCAATATTGTTGATGGAAAATGGGCTTTGGGAGTTTGTGGAGAAAATAATCCCAATTCCTATTGATGTTACTCAACTAGTAGAGCATAAAAAGAAGGATGTGAAAGCCAAGAGGATTATTCTAGATGCGGTCAAGGTTCATGTGATACCTCATTTGTCCAAAGAGAAGACAGTCAGGCTATAATGTCCCTAGTTTTGGCCCTTGACAAAGAATATGTAAATGATGTAATACAGTTGATTATTCTAAGGAACATGGTGAGGAGTTCGAGACCAAGGCCCTACCATGAATTCCCCAAATGGATATGGTTAGTGAACCATGCGTTGGTCAAGTGCAATAACAGTCTAATATGATGTACATGTAAATAATAATAATAATAAACAAATACACAGTTGACTGTACAAGGAACAAGAGCAAGAGGCGTGATTATACTAAGTTTAGGAAGGGGCATAGTGAACCCAAGAAGCTTATAGATGAGAGCCAAGTGTCCTAGAGAGGACTGAGGAAGGTAGTTGAGACAAGTATTGTCTTGGGGAAGGCAAAGCATGAGTCTAAGTTTCCTTGTGACAGAGTAGTGTCAGTTGGGTGTCAATCACCTTACAGAACTAGCAATGGGAGTTCCTTATTGGGTAAGCAACCAGGCGGATTGAAGTCGTCCTTAAATTACCTGTCAGTTGGGGGTTGGCGCAGTAAGTTTGTCACTCTGTCTGGCAATCAACCTGTCAGACAGTCAGTTTATTACTTTACATGGTCAAATAACTCAATCCCTCATGGGTGTATCTATCTCGCCCTGTCTTGAGTGCATGTCATATTATCCATCGGCCAATCTATCCATCTCATATGTGGAGAAGGAGTCTACCTTTGCCTAAGAGGAAGCCTAACTTGAAAAGCTTCATCATCCAGGAGGTCATCAACAATGTGATTCAGGTACGTTTCTCAAGTAAATTCTCCACCTTTTGATTTTCTCATGCATTGCCCATCACTGCTTTTACTGAAAAAACGCTCTTTGGAAGTAGGAAAAAACATCGGATCAACTTGCACTAGGAATCTGCAAATTTGGTGATCTGGGTTTTGTCGGCCATCCCTCAAAACCTCTTCTCCCTCCCGGGCGTCAGCATTGGACTCCATTACCCGTCTCCAGGCACTAGACACTTAGGAAGGTAGCGCCCCTCTTAATCTAGCAGCAAGTTTCTTTGTGTTTTGTTCTGGTTTCACTTGGATCTCTTTCAGTTGTGAAATCCTTCATCCAAGTCAGTGTGCGGGAAGCCTTAATTATCAATATCAACCTTGTCCTGGAAATTTCTCAATTATTTGTTTAAATCCCCCAGGGTCTCGGGTTGGATCACTTGAACCAGCACACTAATCCTAGATCTGATCCAAATCTCCACAAGCCACCTGATTGTTTAACTTGAGTAACATTACCAACGTAGTTAACCACATCTACTCAAGTATCCTTAATTTGTGGCTTATCCCTCAAATCTAGGGTTTCAAGCACTCACCTTACGTATTCTTCATCAAGAGTTTGATTTGGTAATTTGCTTTAGGTCTTTGCGTTCAGGATTGATCTGGGTCTCCCCAATTGTCACTTGGGCTTCTCTAGTGGCATAAAGCAAAGGAAGTCTTAACCGACGTGACAACCATCCATCTTTTGGGGGTTAGGATTTTTGTAGGTCACGACTTTGGTTGCCTATCCCCTCTACCATCCCGTACAGGATTCCTCTATTGAGGCAGCTACAAGATCCGTGATAGCAATGATGCACATCATTAAAAAAGGTGCACATTAATTCTGGAATGTGCACATGGTTATCACCAGTATAGATCCATCTTAACTCTGGATCTACAAAGCGCCAAGATGGATTTGATCCCTCTTGGCCTTGTTAGATCTGGAGTTAAGATGGATCTATATTGGTAATATGTAAATATCTCGTATTTATTCAAATCCATGTTATGAAAATCATGGTTTAGTGATGGCTAAACTCCCATATCGCATAGCATGAAGTTTCCAAAATTCATTAATATTTTTGCTTTAATTGATTGGAATATATATCTTTAGTTTTGAAGATTAGGTTAGGGTCGACATTGTAAATTTTTTATTTACTTAATATTTTATTATTTTATTAAAGTGCCAGTGTCACTTCACTATTTCATTTAAGGTTAGTGCAAACAATGTAAAATTTTCATGTACTTAATATTTTGTTATTTTATTGAGGTGTCACGTGTCAGTGTCACCTTGAGCACAGAATTACACTTCTCCCTCACACTGTGTTGTAGAAAGCGCCTCTCGACCCAATAAATTATGCACATTCACAATAACCCTAAGGAAAATACTATGAACCTAAGATGTAAATCCACCAACAGCTTCCTTTAGGTGCCACTTATGAAAGAGAAAGAGATAAGGCTAAACCTTTGATATGGGTCCCAAAAACAAGGCCATGTTAGGTACCCATGTACAATATGCTCAACAAAAAACCCATAAGAAGAGAAAATGAAGGGAGGAGGACAACAACTAGCCGCCAAAGGAGAAATTATGTCAACCCAAGCACTTCACAAAGAAGTACATATCCTCTCTCTCACAAAGGTTTAGTGAAGACAAAAGATGTCTTCCTCCTACAACTCTATTGGACAATACTACAAATCAACAATCTAATCATGAATCAATATGAACTTCAATAGCTTGTTGCATTGGTGCTCAACTAGATTTCTAGAAATATAAAGAGCATTATAATTATCACACCAAGCAATCATTCGCTTCCATTGTTGGAATATATATCTTTAGTTTTGAAGATTAGGTTAGGCCGACATTGTATATTTTTTATTTACTTAATATTTAATTATTTTATTAAAGTGCCAGTGTCACTTCACTATCTCATTTTAGGTTAGTGCCAACAATGTAAAATTTTCATGTACTTAATATTTTATTATTTTATTGAGGTGTCACATGTCAGCTTCACATTGAGCACAAAATTACACTTCTCCCTCACACTGTGTTGTAGAAAGCGCCTCTCAACCCAATAAATTATGCACATTCACAATAACCCTAAGGAAAATACTATGAACCTAAGATGTTAATCCACCAACAGCTTCCTTTAGATGCCACTTATGAAAGATCAAGAGGTAAGGCTAAACCTTTGATATGGGTCCCAAAAACAAGGCCATGTTAGGTACCCATGTACAATATGCTCAACAAAAAACCCATAAGAAGAGAAAATGAAGGGAGGAGGACAAGAACTCCAAAGCAAATAAACTCAGCAAAGTGCAAGCACCACTCCAACAAGTGCGCCAGCAACATTAGAGTGTGGGGGAATGGAGAAGAAGGAATGAAAGAATAGGGGAATAAATGAGAATTCGACTGTATGGTCCTTCAACCTACAAATAAAACTCCTTTATTAAGCTCCAATGAGAGGTCTAAATGGGCCTCTCCATCAACCAACTTGGAAAGGAATCAACCCTTAAAATTGGTTCACAAGCAAGGAGAGTGAACACTCACCGTGCAATGGACAAGCAAAAGCTCTCCAAAATGCCAAAGGCCAATTAGCAAATGACCAGAAGCTATTCTCATTCCTCATGACATCCTTTTAATAACTTCATGAGGCCTCCTAAGGTCGAATTTATCTCCATGGGATTCCTCCAACACATCTTAGTGGTTTAGTAACTCTCATGACACTTTGTCTTCCTCTTCATGCTTCAATTCTTTCCCCAATTCAAATGGTTGCCTCTAACTCCCAAATTCGACCTCTTGGTGCCTATTTTTAGCCATGTCATGTCAAATTTGTCATATGTCTGCAATCAGCTCTGAATTTGTCATATTTGTCATAGAATCTTTCATCATTTGTTGTCATAGAGTGCATGGAATCTTCTTCCAAGTGGCACAACTTGTCTTATAGTCTCTTCCTCTTCCATGGGAGTTACTCTCCTTTACCTATTTGAATTCCTTAGCTCGTTATATGATATTTGACACCACATCACCCTCCAATAACGTTACATTACCCATGTGTTCGAATTTGGATGAAGATCATGCCAAGTGTGTGGGGAATCTAGTCATCCAAAGGCTCCACAAGCTTCCAAGTGTCCTCATGGACCCATGCCACCTTATTTTTGTATCATTTATGTGACCCATTTAAATGTGAATATGGTAAACTAATGTCCTTTTGGGTCCCATAGCCCCTTATTACAAAATTTATGTCTCCATCTCAACCTAGGCAACTAGTAGGTTGGTGGAACATTATTTGCAAGTAGCCTTAATTGGAAATTATTTAATTGGGGACATGACCCCTACGGTTGGGTGGAACATTCCTCTTCTGCAGTTAGTTGCTCGAAGAAGCTTCATTCAAGATAAGTGTTATTTGATGTTTCACCGGGGTTATTAATTCCCATTGCATGAATGTTATTCGAAATTGATGAAGATGCATGCTAAAAGTAGTGCTTGTGAATATAGGTTGCTAAGCTAGAAGTAATTCATGATTCTTGATTACTAAGTGTTAAATATGAGACATTGTAATTCATGAAACGCTTGCATAAAGATTGAACGTTTATATATGAAGTCACGTTCGCATGTAGGGCTAACTCTGTAGAAAGTAAGCAACTTGCCATTGCAAACTAATTTTCCACGTGGTGTTTAACCTACACAATGGAAGTCGTGCAGTGGTTAAATGCAGTGGCATAGTGGGACACGCAGCAGTCTGGTTTGGCGTGGGAGGTGTAGTTGCACAATAAAGGAATTGATAAGCGCAAAAGTGCACGAGGTTAAGTTTGTTTGTGCAGTATCGCATATAGACTAGAGGGTTTTGTGCACAGTGCCTTGCTTAGTGTATTGAGATCATGTGACATAGGTTGTTGCACAGTGAAGTACCTCAGTGTTAGACAATAAAGTCTTGGTATCAAAAGTATAAAGGAAAAAAAAAACCTCGGTGGTCACGATAGGCCACTAAGGTCAGTGGGGACGTGACATAGGCAGATGTGAGAAGCTCTAAGAAAGCTATACCAAAGTGATAACCACAACAAGAAAATGGTGTTGAAGAGGAACTCAAAAGCACCATGTCCATATTAGATACAGTGGCTTCTTATCTCACCAAGATCGCATAGGTTCGTGATAAGTTGGCAGCAGTTGGGTAGACAGTGGCAGGTCCGTAGTTAGTAAGAGTAGACCTAAATGGCTTCACCTGTCGATTAAGTTGTCATCTGGTCATTGATGCCAACAGTGTTTGGTGGAGGTCGTGGTTGTATTGGTCTTAGTGCCCCCTGTGGAGCCCCTGAGAGTCAAGGGTTTGTGTGTGTTGTTTGTATAGTTGTCGAAGTCAAAGGAGCCCTTTTGTGGTTATTCAATCCCAAGCTTGAATCCCTTGGAGGCATAGGGACAATGGCAAAAGCCCTAGTTACCCATTGACTTGGTAGAATATCCCTTAAATATATCTTGGTCCCATTTGAGTCCATTAATGTATCCCTTTCTCCTAGTTGTAGTTTGGTTGATGCTCTTTGTGTTCACTTGTATTTATTGTGGTCTCTTGATTGGTTGTTGTTGTGGTAGTTTGGACCTTGGAGCTCATACACCGTTGATTTGTTCTCTTACACTCTTGCACATGATAAAACTTGGTCCATATCGTTGATGATAATGTCTTTGGCTCACAAAACCCACACACGTGGAGTGCTCTTGCTTGAACTTGACGAAGTCCTTGCTCATAATCCCATAACCTTGTTGAAGTAGCTTTGAAACATTTGTATCATTTGAAGACCTTACTCTTGGTTACCATGATGAAACCCTTGATGCAAAGGTGGAGCCATTATACTTGCATAGGATATGTTGTTCTCATGATGTCTGTGTACCTTGAAAATGTCATTAAAGATTAAAGAAGCCCATGTTGATGATGACATGATTCAAGAAATACATGATGAAGACTTTCCTTGATGTTGATGCCATGATGATATATGCTAACCTTACCCTTGAAAAAATTCTTGAAATATGTGGTTTGTTAGTCCTTGGAGCCACTACATGCTTGATGATGCTCTTTGTGGAGCTTGAAGCCCATTGCACTTAGATGTAAAAGTTCTTGAACCAACACACATGGCATGTGGACCACCTGATGGACATGGCATTGGTTCATTATAATGATGATGTCCTTGTATCCTTGATAATAATGGTCATGATGATGATCTTGATGTGGTCATGAAGCCCTTGGACATGGTAGTATGTCTTTGATATCCTTCATGGTGACTTATGATGATAGAACCCACATAGCCCTCAAAGAAGCCCTCTTGCTTGATGATGATGAAGTCATATGATAATGAAACCCTTGTGCATGTCCTTAAAACCCTTATAAATGCTTGAAGAAACACTCAAAAAGTTATCAAGTCTATTTCTGATGTCCTGCACAAATCGAAGAAACGAAGGGTAAAAGACCACGTAATTGCAAATAAGCCCATCATAGGGAGATAGTCCTCCTCAAGCCCTTTCCATTGATACGTGGAGTGTCTCCTAACTCCTTACGGTTGATAAGTTTTGATTTTTTTAAGTTAATACATTCATTTGCCCCTTTACAAGTAGGTCGGCCTGCTAAAAGAATTCAATTAAATTTTAATTAAAACTACTACAAGTCGGCCATACATGTGAACAAATCCTCCACGACCTATATAAATAGAAGATCAAACATTTCATGTGTTCATCAATCAAGTCTCTCTTTGGTATTTCGTAACTCTTGGAGAAAAGTGCGAAACTTTGTGGAGGAGAAATTTTTGGAAATCATTGAGGATTGAAGAGATTCACTAAAATTGGCATAACTTTCTCATACGGAATCAGAATTACAAAATTATTGGTATGTGATGACGAGCTATAATTGTTGATATAATGATAATAGCGTACTTTGCATAATATTGAATAAGTTGTTGATGATTGTTAACATTAAAAAAACAAAACAAAAGCTATACACACTATTCACCCCCCCCCCCTCACAATGTGCTCGGTGTGTCCAACGTCACCAAGCCATGGACTCCTTTTGTCAAAAGTAACGTTACACGAGAAAATCTTCCTAACTGGGAGAGGTTATAGGATGACTTCATCCAGGAGGAGACTCGAGAGGAGTCCCTATATGGGGGCCAAAGCAAGGGCAGATTGTTGAGAATCATCAAAGAAAGGAAAAACTGAAGAGCAAGAAAAATACAGGTGGAGAGGCTTCTACTCATGACATGAAGAAGAAGGACATGAGAAAAGTCAAGTGCTTTGCATGTCACAAGTTTGTCCATTATGTAAGTCAATGTATGAACAGGAAGAAGGGCAAGAATAAAGCACAAGTTGAAACATCAGCAAACACACATGAATGTGTTTGCTACAAAGTTTGAGGAGCTCTCATTAGTGTCTTGTCTTTCTAGCACCTTAAGAAAGGATGCATGGTCCGTGGACAATGGAGCTTCACGTCATATGATAGGTTTATAAGATGTGTTCACAAGTATCACAAAGGAATCCTTTGAGCTACACGTGGAGCTTGGTGATGACGCCAAGTATAATGTTAGGGGGATTTGGGATATTCAATTTCAGCTAGAGTTAGGAGATCCTTTGGAGGTGAAGGATGTGTTATATGTACCAAGGCTAACAAGGAACCTACTAGCCATTTCAGCTATGGAGGACAATGGGTATGTGGTTTATTTTCAGGATGTACAGGTACTTGTTTAAGCAAAAGGTTCCAATTCAGATACAAGACGAGCAACGAAGGGTCAGCTTGTACATACTCTAGTTCATTGTGGCAATGATAGTTTATGCCAAAAGGCTGGGTCACTTGCATTACCAAGCTTTACCAATACTGAGGGAGATTATAAATGGCCTTCCAAAGTTTAGTGTGGAGCAACAGGGTGTATGCAAGGGATGTCCTCTTGGCAAGTATGTCACACCAACTTCCCTAGCATCGATAGCAGGTCCAAGGGGATATTGGATCTAGTTCATTCAGACATATGCGGTCCTATGTTAGTTTCGTCGTTGACCGGGTATAACCTTAATATACGATTTCTCCAGGAGGACATGGATCTATTTTATGAAGACCAAGAATGAGGTCTTTAATCGATTTTGGGAATTTAAGGCTCTCATGGAGAACCAAAGCAAGAGGAAGATCAAAATTTTGTGGACAAATAATGGAGGTGAGTATACAAGAAACAAGTTCAAGGATTTATGCAAGGAGGAAGGAATTAAGAAGGAACTGACAATACCTTACAACTCACGGTAGAATGTGTTGCAAAAAGGAAGAAAAAGGCCATCATTAGAGCTTCCAAGGCAATGATTCATGATTAGGATTCCCCCATGTTTCTTTGGGAAGATGCATGCATGGAATGTACCTTTTTGGAGAGACTAGGCACACTATCCAAAATATTTCAAAGAGGCTTCAAAACTTTGACAGTGGATTTCACACTGACTCCATGGTTATGAGACAACTAGGGAAGCTCAAGGAAAGTGATATTAGGTTCTCATAGGCTTCACAAACTAATACATGTGGCTTCTTAATATGGTGTGGCTTTGGAATTTTCACAGACAGTTCACATACCTCTTTCAATACTTGGTCTAATTTCGAAACTAGAAAAAAGTAGTAAACTAGTCTTTCTTGGTTTGGTTCCAAACACCACTGAGCCTTTCCAAACTTCTTATGGAAGGACCCTATGGGCTTTAAGACATCCTAACAAACTTCAAACACTCAATGGTCGAATAAGAAAACACATTTTGACATGATATTCAAATTTGTACAATTTTGGCCAATTTCTAGCTTTAGACTAGTGAAACCCAAGTTGACCCAAATGCACCCAAATGACTTCAAATCATGTATGGAAGAGCTTGAGGGGTATTAGAGCATCCTAACGCATATTATGAATGCTCATACACTTTCGAAATGCTTCTGGAACTTGCTTTTGACCAAAGGGAAAGAAGGACAAAAACACTAAGAAATCGATGTTAAAACCCCCAAGGGTAAATGACACTTTTGGCTCTTCTAATATAGTACGACCCTCCCAACTTTCAGAACAGAGTATGGGGGTGCATATCAAACATCAATGGTTATTATTATTCATGGTTATTCAGCTTTTCAAACTGATTATGAGGCGTGACATATGTCTGGTAACTTTCATGGAAATTGCTTATGGGGAAATTGCATTACTAACTTAAGTTTGGCACATCAAGAGTAGAATAAATGGTTCAGATAGTAACATGACATATAATGGCTATCTATAGCATACAAATTATTGTCCCCGATAGCATTAAACTCAGAGAAAACTCCACATACAAATATGATATAAAACTCTTTCAAGCTTCAAGCCAAATTCATGAAAACTAGTTATTCAAGAGCATGGGAAAGCACACCTTTCACATATGGATTTTCATATATTTTGAATTACAAAGCATATGGGCATAAGAGAACAGGGTCATGCAACATATACCCAATCTTGGGCATCAAATAGATTCAGCAAGACGCAAGCACCACTTCAACAAGTACGCCATCACATGAGAGTATGGGGGAAGGGAGAAGAAAGAATGAGAGAATAGGGAGATAGATGAGAACTCTAGTTGTATGGACCTTTAACCTGCAACTAAACACCTTCATTCAACTCCAATGAGAGGTATGAATGGCCTCTCCATAAACCAACTTGGAAAGGAATCCAACTCCCTCGAATAGGTCTACAAGCAGGGAGAGTGAACACTCATTGTGCAATGGACAAGCAAAATCTCATCAAAACGCCAAAGGTCAATTAACAAATGATCAAAAGCTATTCTCCTCCCTCATGACATCCTTTTATTAACTTCATGAGGCCTCCAAAGATTGAATTTCCCTTCATGGGCTTCCTCCAACTCATCTTAGTTGTTTAGTAACTCCTATGACACTTGTCTTCTTCTTCATGCTCCAATTATTTCCCCAATTCAAATGGCTGCCTCTAACTCCCAAATGTGCCCTCTTGATGGCTATTTTTAGCCTTATCATGTCAAATTTGTCCTAGGTCTTCAATCAAGTATGAATTTGTCATAAAATCTTTCATAATTAGTTGTCATAGAGTGCATGGAATCTCCTTCCAAGTGGCACACATTGTCTTCTTAGTCTATTCCTCTTCCATGGGAGTTACTCTCCTCTCCTAATTCAAATTCCTTGGCTCATAATAGGTTATGTGACACCACATCACCCTCCACGAACGGTATATTCCTCATGGGTAAGAATTTGGATGAAGGTCATGCCAAGTGTGTGGGGGAATCTAGTCACCCAAAGACTCCACAAGCTTCCAATTGTCTTTATGAACCAATGCCACCTTATTTTCTTAACATTTATTATTTATGTAACCCATTTTTATGTGAATATGCATATGGTAAGCTAAGGTCTTTTAGGGTAGTATATCTCCCTTATTACAAAATTTATGTCTCCACCTCAACCTAGGGAACTAGTAGGTTGGTGAAACATTATTTGCAAGTAGTCTTATTTGGATGGAGACATGACATCCCTCCACAAACAAGATTGTTTTCCCTCAAGCAATGCCAAGTTTGAATGTTGCAAAATCTGTTCATCTTCCCAAGTGGCATCCTCACTTGGTAACTCCCTCCATTACACCAAGTACTCTCTTATGGTTTTGCTCCTTAATTTTCTTTAGCTGCCATTTGAGTAGTGGCACTCATGTACTGCAATTTTGTGCTTACAAAAGTAAAGAGATGTGGATTTTGCATATTGATATCTCCTATGACATCAGCAGTAAACACCAAAAGCTTAGTTAATTTCATCAAAAAAAATTTGCACAAATAGTCTTTACCTCTATATTTTGGAAACATTTTCTAAACTTTTAACCCCTTTTTGTTGCTCTTGTACAATTATTTGAAGTTGCTACTGAGTTACCCAACTTTGAGTCTTTCAAGGTCTTAAGAAAATTCTAGAGAGGAAACACCATGCTTGTTGTTGCACTAGTCTAATTACAATCACTTTTCCAAGTAATGACTCAATCTCCCATACCGCTTGTTGCCCCCAAAATTGAAACCTAGCAATACCAGGATCCCATGGCTTGTATTGCCCCCTTCCAAACATCATGAGTACAAAAGATTGATCATGAAAATACATAACAACATCATACAAATGTACATGAAGAAGGTACCTCATCAAAGAATCATGAAAGTGCTTGTACATCCAAGTTAGTAGATCATCATGTGGCCCAAACACACAAGCATCAAGTATTATATCAAATTTGCTCCAATGGCATAGGTGAGAATCCCATGTCCTATAATGTTGCTCCAAAAGGATGTAAGATGCATCAAAATAATCAGCCATGTGTTCTTTCATCCAAGAAGTGAATGAAGAACCTCACCAAAATCTAAACCAAATAAGGAGCCAAGAAAATAGGGGGACTTCAAGTGGTTCAAAGAAGTCTCATCAATACACCCATGAATATGTATATCATCAAGAAATAACAAAGGATGTTGCTGCTAATAATAATGTGCTTCAATCATATACCTCTTCACCCAAGTGTTGGATGAAGTTCCTCCAACATCAAATGGACTAAGCAAGGAGCAAGGAAAATCATCAGTCTTCAAGTGACTCAAGTGAACATCATACAAATGTACATCAAGAAGGTACCTCATCAAAGAATCATGAAAGTGCTTGTACATCCAAGTTAGTAGATCATCATGTGGCCCATACACACAAGCATCAAGTATTATATCAAATCTGCTCCAATGACAGGTGAGGATCCCATGTCCTATAATGTTGCTCCAAAAGAATGTAAGATGCATCAAAATAATCAGCCATGTGTTATTTCATACAAGAAGTGAATGAAGAACCTCCACCAAAATCTAAACCAGATAAGGAGCCAAGAAAACAGGGGGTCTTCAAATGGCTCAAAGAAGTCTCATCAATACACCCATGAATATGTATATCATCAAGAAATAACAAAGGATGGTACTGCCAATAATAATGTGCTTCAATCGTATACCTCTTCACCCAAGTCTTGGATGAATTTCCTCCAACATCAAATGGCCTAAGCAAGTAGCAAGGAAAATCATGACTCTTCAAGTGACTCAAGTGAACATCATAGGTGCACCCATGTAGGATGTGTATCATCATAATGTAACAAAGGACGTTGTTGCAAATGTAAAGAAGATGGTGCTCTAATCATGTCATCATCGAAAGGAGAGATAGAAGTATCATACTCCTCATGTGGCACCATCAAAAAGAAACCTTTCAGCTGATTTTCATCCCCAATTGATGTGGCTGAAAATGAAGTAGGGAGTTTCATCCCCAATTGATGTGGCCAAAAATGAAGTAGGGAGTGAAGAATTGTGAACCAACCTTACCTCTTTGCAACTCTTACCCATCAAACTTTTGAATGCATCTTCTCCATCATTGGATGGTCCAATTGTTGTCAGATCACGTGCCTACTCCAAGGCTCTGCGACTCTCACCAAGAGGTAACTCATAATCCCTATGAATAAGAACAAGTGCTTGGTTTCCTTCTTGTTTGAATGTAGCCTCTTCAAGCACCTGCATATCAACAAGTACCTTGTGTCCCACCATCACATGAAATTCCTCCTTTGTAACATAAATGCTTTCAACCATTGAATGACTATTTGATATGTAGGAGGCTGTAAAGGACCCTTGCAACCTCTCTTGAAGTTGCTCAATCAGCACCATAGATTTTTGGAGTGCATTTTGGGTGGACTCCAACTCGTTTGAGAGCTTGTCATTATCTTCTACATTCTTCAAGGTTAGTCCATGATACAAACCAACAAGGTTAATTAAATAATCTCTATCAAAAAGCAAATTCAAAAAATTACCTTTGATGATGGACATTGCTCTTTGATTTTTCTCCATGTCTTCAAGGATGGATGGCTCCTCCAATGAAGAAACTTTCCAACAAGCATTTGACACCAATGCTTGAGTGTCATGGAGTATGCTAAGGGCCTTATGTATATTCCTTTCACTCATATTCAAAGACTCTTCAATGAAGGATGTTTTATGAGAGTGAACCTCCTCTTCTTCTTTCTTCATGACTTGATCAACTTCTTGTAGCTCAAGTGGTGATGAGGAAGTTGATCTTGGTTCTTCATTATTTGCCACAAGGTCTTCATCTTCATGTTTATGAGAACTTTGTCTTGCATCAACATTCTCAAATCTAATGTCTATGTCACAAACATAGAGTTGTGAGGACCATTAATAAGTACTCCTTCATAGTTCAAGGATCCATCTGTAGATGCTCTTTGATTTGCACAACCCCCATCAGTAAGGATTGTGAACTTGTTTTCACTTTCCTCTTCATGTTCTTCTCTGCAATCAACTTGAGGTGATTGATGCTCCACTTCATGAGTCTGTGCCTCTTCCTTCAATGGTGTATCTTGGCTTTTTTCACCTTCTTTAGGCCGAAATTTATTCCACCCCCTCCACATGAGGTCCACAAACTTGTTTATAATTTCCTCATTTATAAGGAAGGATATATCTCTGCTCTTTTCATAATTAGGCTGATTTTTACTCCTTTCATGCTCCTCCAAACTTGTGGATTGTTGATTATCCCTTAATAAGTTCACATCTGCAATATTAGGCCTATATCCAAACACCCACTCAACAAAGTCTTCAAAAGCAGTGGTCTTATGTGACTCTCCCATCAAAGCAAGATATGATTGATATTGTTGAGGAAAAGTTTTACATGTTGCTCTCAAGAATTCTAATTCATTCAGAGGAGTAGCTCATGGTTGTTTGGCACATACATCTTCATAATACACAAGGTCATAAGAATAACCCTCATCCCTTATGAAATTGTAAGAAGTGTTGCAAGATGGCAACTCTTCATCATACCATTCACATTCTTCTTCATATCGCTCATAATCATCTTCATAGGAGTCATCATAATAGTAAGACATGGCTGCAACTTTTTCTTCAATGGATGGTCTTAATGCACAGGTGCAAGGACCATGCTTTGATACCACTGTAATGTACCTTTCTGGAGAAACTAGGCACACTATCCAAAATATTTCAAAGAGGCTTCAAAACTTTGACATTGAAAACATTCATTCTCTACACCCTCATTGACAATGGATTTCACACCGACTACATGGTTATGAGACAACTAGGGAAGCTCAAGGAAAGTGATATTAGGTTCTCATAGGCTTGACAAACTAATATATGTGGCTTCTTAATATGGTGTGGCTTGGGACTTTTCACAAACAGTTCACATACCTCCTCCTTCAATACTTGGTCTAATTTCGAAACTAGGAAAAAGTAGTAAACTAGACTTTCTTGGTTTGGTTCCAAACACCACTGAACCTTTCCAAACTTCTTATGGAAGGACTCTATAGGCTTTAAAACATCCTAACAAACCTCAGACACTCAGTGGTCGAATAAGAAAACACATTTTAACATGATATTCAAATTTGCACAATTTTGGCCAATTTCTAGCTTTAGACTAGTGAAACCTAGGTTGACCCAAATGCACCCAAATGACTTCAAATTATATATGCAAGAGCTTGAGGGGTATTAGGCCATCCTAATGCATATTATGAATGCTCGTACACTTTCCAAATGCTTATACAACTTGCTTTTGACAATAGGGAAAGAAGGAAAAAAACACTAGTAAATCGATGTTAAAACCCCCAAGGGCAAATGACACTTTTGGCTCTCCAAATGCAATACGATCCTCCCAACTTTCAGAACAGAGTATGGGAATGCATATCATACATCAATGGTTGTCATTATTCATGGTTATTAATCTTTTCAAACTGATTATGAGGCACAACATCTGTATAGTATTTTTCATGGAAATTGCTTATGGCGAAATTGCATTACTAGCTTAAGTTTGGCACATGAACAGTAGAATAAATCGTTCAAATAGTAACATGACACATAATGGCCATCTACAGCATAGAAATTATTGTCCCCAACATCATTAAACTCAGAGAAAATTCCTCATACAACTGATATAAAACTCTTTTAGCTTCAAGACAAATTCATCAAAACTAGTTATTACAGGGAGTGGGAAAGCAAGCCTTTCACACATGGATTTCTTATATTTCAAATTACTTAGCATATCAATTTAAGAATACAAAGCTATACATCATATACCCAATATTGAGCATCAAATAGATTCAGCAAGGCGCAAGCACCACTCCAACAAGTGCGCTGTAACATGAGAGTATGGGGGAATGGAGAAGAAGGAATGAGAGAATAGGGACATAGATGAGAACTCAAGTTGTATGGACCTTTAACCTGCAACTAAACACCTTGATTCAGCTCCAATGAGAGGTCTTAATGGCCTCTCCATCAACCAACTTGGAAAGGAATCCAACTCCCTCGAAATTGGTTCACAAGCAAGGAGAGTGAACACTCACCATGCAATGGACAAAAGAAAGTTATTCTCCTTCCTCATGACATCCTTTTATTAACTTCATGAGGCCTCCTAAGGTCGAATTTCTCTCCATGGGCTTCCTCCAACTCATCTTAGTGATTTAGTAACTCCTATGACATTTGTCTTCTTCTTCATGCTCCAATTCTTTCCCTAATTAGAATGGTTTCCTGTAACTCCCAAATGCGCCATCTTGATGGCTATTTTTAGCCTTGTCATGTCAGATTTCTCATAGGTCTGCAATGGGATCTGAATTTGTCATAGAATCTTCCATCATTAGTTGCATAGAGTGCATGGAATCTCCTTCCAAGTGGCACGCATTGTCTTGTTAGCCTCTTCCTCTTCCACGGTAGTTACTCTCCTCTCCTAATTCGAATCCCTTGGCTCATGATAGTCTATGTGCCACCACATCACCCAACAAGAATGTTACATTCCTCATGCGTTCAAATTTGGATGAAGGTCATGCCAAGTGTGTGGGTGAATCTAGACACCCAAAGACTCCACAAGCTTCTAATTGTCTCCATGAACCAATGCCCCCTTATTTTCTTATCGAATATTTGATGTCGGTCGATACTTATATATATGTTATAAAGAGTTTTAATCCGCCTAGCCGGCCCCTACCCCCTCATCTTCGCAAGTCGCTCCTCTCATAGAGTTCGAGTCATTTAACGTACCTCTTTATTATCTCTCTAGTTACCAAATATGGTAATTGAGTCATTACTTAATTAACGTGTAAAAGCATTTGTAGAATAACAAACCCCAACTTATGGGCCCCAAAATACTTTCCCGGATTATTTATGTCACCCATTTTAATGTGAATATAATAAACTAAGGTGCTTTTGGGTCATATATCTCCCTTATTATGAAATTTATGTCTCCACCCCAACCTAGGGAACTAGTAGGTTGGTGAAACATAATTTGCAAGTAGCCTTATTTGGATGGGGACATGACAATGCAACACAACAGTTTATATTCAAAACAAGAATATTCATATGTCCTTGAGAACAACACTCCTCAGGAGGCATCCACAGTTGTGAAACCAGAGATTGGTCACTTTTGTATCTTTGGATGTCCAATGTATGTGCATGTACCATCCAAGAAGAGGATGAAGACGAAATTGGAACCTTCAAGAGAGAAGGGTATTTTTGTTGGATACAGTGAGACTTCAAAGGCATACAAGGTATATATTCCATCACTTCGAAAAATAGTGGTGAGGAGAGATGTTTAGTTTGATCAGAGTTGAGCCTTTAGAAAGTCACAGGACACCATTCCAGCAGTTGCAGAGGATGAGGAGTAAGAGGCTCTGAAGGTTGAGGTGAGACCAACACCAACAAGTACAAAGACTCAGTGTTCATATTAGGAGGAGTTGCAAGCTCCTTCTGGCTTCTACTTCTGTCAAGAGAAGGCTGAGATGGCTAGAGCAAACAATGAGGGATGCTCAGGAGCATGTTGAGGCTCCTAGAAGTTCTTTGAAGTAGAGAAAACCACCGAGACAGTTTTTCAATTACAAGGCACTCATGAGTGACATCATTGATTCTTAGCCTATTAGTGTTAAAGAGGTAGCAGGGCATCGGGTTTGGATGGATACCAGGATAGAGAAGTATGCATCCATCATGGAATGATGTGTGGGACATTGTTTCAAGGCCAGAAGGGAAATCAATGGTTAGTTTGAGATGGATCTTTAAGATCAAACATGTTGCGGATGGTAGTGTTGAGAATTACAAGGCGAGGTTTGTGGCTAGAGGGTTCTCCTAAAAGGAAGGTGTAGACTATGAGGAAACATTCGCCCCAGTAGCTAGGTATACTTCT
Organism: Pseudotsuga menziesii; assembly: GCA_001517045.1. Lineage (NCBI taxonomy): Eukaryota > Viridiplantae > Streptophyta > Pinopsida > Pinales > Pinaceae > Pseudotsuga > Pseudotsuga menziesii. The sequence continues at coordinate 110,066 of LPNX010053168.1, forward strand.
ATCGAGGATGGTATATCTATTGCTTTAAAAATGGGGTGGAGGATACATCAGATCTAAGTCACACGGTTCGAGTTCGGGTTCAGGTTCGGCAAGGACTAGGTTCGGTTCAGGTTCGAATTTTTCGATGAGGTTCAGATGAGGTTCGACATTAGGCTCGTTTATATATATATAAACTTTCTTCATATACTCCCCTTTAACTAATTTTCTACACCCCATAGCCCATAGGATTCAAAGCACTTAGGTCACTATCCATAATTTCGTCGTATATACTTGTTGTTTATCACATTTCTGCTCACAGATTTGTGCTTCTAAGAGTAGGCTTTTATGGCTTAACGATGGATTTACATGCTTCCCACAGCAGTAGTTTGTGCTTAGGGGTAAATCTATGTTCTTACTTGTTGTTTGGTGTGTTCTTATGTAGACTACATGTATGATATTTCAAATTACAAAAAGCATTTAGTTTATAGACAACATAAATAAATAGAGAGCATTTAATCTATAGACATCATAAATAAATCAAGAGCATTTAAATTATAGACAACATTTTATTTATAGACAACATAAATAAATCAAGAGCATTTAATTTATAGACACCATTTTATTTATAAACAACATAAATAAATAGAGCATTTAATTCATAAACAACATAATAAATAGAAAGCATTTAATTCATAAACAACATAAATAAATAGAGAGCATTTAATTTATAGACAACATTTAATTTACTGGTATTGTGTGTTTTTTTTTAATTTTTATTTTATTTTATTTTTTTTCAATAAAAAAATTGAACCTCAAAAAAATTTTCCCTTCAGGTTCGCCTTCAGGTTCGTGTTCGGCTTTAGGTTTGACATTAGGTTCGCCTTCAGGTTCAGGTTCAACGAGGTTCGACTTCTGCTTCAAGTTCGACATTAGGTTCGTCTTTCAGGTTCGGGGAACCTGAACGAATTTCAAATTTTTTTTTGAGGTTCGTCGAACCTCGAACCTCAAGGATTAGGTTTGGCGAACCCTGTGAGTTAGCATCAAATGGATGTAAAGAAAGCCTTCCTCAATGGAGTGATTAAGGAAGAGGTATACATTGAGTAGCCTCGGGGCTTAAAGGCACATGGGAGAGATTCTCATGTATGCGGGTTGAAGAAGGCGTTATACAGACTCATGTAGGCATCGAGGGCATGGTACATGAGGATTGATGGGTATCTGCCAGCTATGGGCTTCATTAAGAGTGAAGCAAATCCCAACTTGCAATTTACACTCGTTGGAGATGATCCACTCATCTTGGTACTTTGTGGATGACTTGTTTCTTACCGAGCCAGAGAAGCTCGTTGAGATGTGCAAGAGAGATCTAGCTTCGGAGTTCGAGATGAAGCACATCAACATGATGCACTACTTTTTAGGATTGGAGGTGTGGCAACGTACGGGTGAGAATCACCTGGGACAAGCAAGATATCCAGTTGATATTCTGAGGAGATTCGGGATGGAGGATTGCAAGCCTATGTCTACATCGATGATCACAAATCTAAAGAAGATTGATGCTTATGAGTAAGAGTTGGCGGATCATACAATCTACAGGAAACTGATTGGTTCGTTGATGTATCTGGTCAACACTAGGCCAGATATATACTTTATTGTGAATACCCTGAGCTAGTTTATGGTTGAGCCAAGGAGGGTATATTGGGTTGGAGCGAAGCATGGGTTCAGATATCTACAAGGTACGATGGAGTATGGACTAAGGTGTGTTAGGAGTGGCGGAGAACAGTTACAAGGCTATACATACTCAAGCTAGGCATGCAGTGCGGTGGATAGGAAAAGCACCTCAAGGAGCTACTTCAGCTTGGGACCAGCAGTGATTTCATGATTTAGCAAGAAACAGTGGTCAGTGGAACTTTAGTTCAGAAGAGGCCAAGTACATGGCAGCTAGTTAGGCGAGTTATGAAGCCATTTGGCTTTGCAAGATGCTCACAGGGTTATTTGGTCTAGAGTTGAAACCTACGGTGATCCATTGTGAAAATCAGAGTTGCATAAAGCTCCCAAAGAATCCAATGTTTCATGACAGTTCCAAGCAAATAGAGATCAGATATCACTTCAGCAGGCACAAAGTTCAAAGGGGAGTTGTGAAACTTCGGTATATTTCTACAGATGAGTAGGTTGCAGATATTCTCACCAAGGCTTTGATGAAGGGAAAATTTGTGTTCTTCAAAGATAAGTTGGGAGAGGTGCAGAACTCCTTCCTCACTAGGAGGGAGTGTTGAAGATTATAGCTTAGACCAGAGCTCCTGCATAAGCTAGGTGTCAAGCATGCAAAAGTTGTCCATTTACTCTCTAGGTACTTCCTTGGTTATTAAGTCACTGACATTTAAATCTATCTCCTAAATTTAACTTAGGAAAAGCACATTACTAACTTAATGTTGGTTAATGACTAAAAGTGAAATTAAGATTAAGTCACAGTCATTGATCTTAAGCAAGACTCAAGATCTCATCTTGGCCATCCATCACTTTGGAGATTAGGGATTAGGGTCATGGTCAATGAGATGCTATAAAAGAAATCCTAAGGAGAGGAGAAAGACACACAAGATTGCAAAATCATTTTTAAAGATGGATTTTCTAAAAAGAAGGGTGAGAGACTCAATAGATCAAGAGAAGAAAATAAAGATTTTGTAGGGAGAGAAGATTCAGACAAGAGAGAGAGGTCGATATCAGAGAGGGTCGGTCTGTATGCTAATGCGAAGGACTAAAAGGTTGACATAGGGCGTCGTACAGATGACGCAATTGCACAGATGAGTGATGTCGGGGTCGAGCAAGTGACACAGGCTGCACGTATGAACGTCAAAGTGACACAAAGGGCCAAATGGGTGACGTAAGGCTAACGCAAGGTCATACGGGTGACGCAAGAAGTGGTACAGGGTGACAGAGGGCCAATTTGCTCTGTGTGAGATTCCTCAATGTGTCAATTTTCTCAGGGTTTGAGTTATCGGTTCTTCATTGTAATTTCTAGTTTTCTCTGTGACCTAGTAAAAGAAGAACATTGAATGTTGGTTTTTCCCCTTTGGAGTTTTCACCATTGGGATCAAGGATACTTTCAGCAAGAAATAGATCGACGGGTTCGTGCCAGTCTAGCCGAAAATTTGAGCCTATCGGAAGCCTGGTCAAAAATTCCCAAGAAACTCGCTTTTTATGATTACATTGTTAATAATTCAGCTAAAGGGGGGTTATTCAGAGCAAGTGCAATGGACAATGGAGATGGAATAGCAATTAACTATGTCAAATGTGTGAATGATTTCCTAATTATTTATGTTGCATTACTAGATAAAAAAATCAAGTATTTATGATTGTAATTTCCAAGTATAAAAATTATTGGGAACAACAATCAGAATTGGGTATTGAGTAAAATTTAACAATTGGCTATCGTTTCTAGTAAAGAGCACTTGATTCTACCTTCTTTTTACACACTATTTGTGCATGATCATGGAGACACCTCATCATGGAGAAGCCACATGTGCTACCTTAGAGCATCATTGACTTGGCTCAAACCCTTGTTTCAGGGGGTGTTTTAATTGTAAAGGCCACATGCCATCTTGAGAAGGTTATTCTTATTTCGTTCCCTTGAAGAAAACTTCCACCTTAAAGACAACACTTTCATTACCACCATATTTTTATTCATTGCTGACTTTCTTACTCCTCAACTTGCACAAGGGTTAATACAAGGATTGAAGATGTTAGTGAACCAATGACTTGTACTTGCAGGGCTTCATAAAGAATTTTTTTAAAGTCGATTGATCATCGCAAAGTCAATTTGTCCATGGTCCTGTTGTAACATATTGTGAAAAGTGAGATAGCACATGTAATTGATTACAAAGGACCAATCTATAATGTATAGCAATCCCAAACATGGCATTTGTATTCGTCAAGTGTCTCATGAGAGTTTTTTATTGAGCTCGCCCTAGTACAATACTACAACTACCTTAGTCAATGGAGTTTCCTTAGCCCTTGGTCTATTACATCTCGCTTTGGGTTATTGTGGACATGTTTAAGTGACTCGTAGTTAGGATAGTCTTTTAGGAGTTCCTCTTGCACTTCGTCATGATTATTAAGGTGTATTGATGGTAAACCGTAAAACACAGTGGAAAAAATTAGCATCGACAAAAAAATCGACGAGGGTCCAAAAAACATTTTCTCAGCAACATCGACAAAAATCGGCAACCCCTGACAAGCATTAAAAAATGCAAAATCTGTACTTTAATAGGGTCAAAATTTGCTTACGGATTTTTTCCCCTATTTTTCGTTTTTTCCCGATTTTTGCCGATTTTTTTCGATCTCCAATTTGGATCGAAAAAATCGCAATTTTTTCGAGACATCGCCGATTTTTCAGCTATTTTTTCCACTATGGTTAAACATAAATTGGATGGTTAGAGGTGCCTTTCCCTAGCTCAAACTTTGGGTTTTATGTTCATTTTTTCAATTACTTTTTAAAAAGCATTCCCCCTTTCGTCATGTTAGACCCTTCACATATTTTTATGCAATATCACATCTCTCCATGCAAGCCACTTGGACAACTCATACCCTATCTCTAGGAGGAATTATAATTTGACAGAGCACCCATAATTGTGCCATCTCAATGTAACTAGAAGCAAAGTGGTTGTAAGACTTCCAAAAAGTGGTTATAATAGAAAAGCCGATAAATATTGAGGGTGTTAGCAAAACTAAAAATTACCATTTAAAGAGTCACACCACATTTTTTACCACGTGTTGTTTTCTTCTAGAATGTTACCTCATTTAACAAATTTGTCCCTCTTAACCAAATCGTCCCCCTTCCAAGTGAGGCACCCTCTCCTTTTTCACCTGTCAAAACCAAGGAAAAAGTGATGAATGCTCCAAGTTAAGGATGCACATGTGGCAAGAATGGGAACCTCCAAGGTGCAACATACCACATAGACAAACCAAACAATGATGAAGAGCGCCTCAAATGATGGAGCACTCAAGCAGGTGATGATGCCAAGTATCTCTAGGATCCAATAGAAGGCATAAACACTAGATCACTCTAAAAAGATGCAACAAACTCCTCAAAAACTATGCCCAAGAGCGAGGAAGCATGGTCCAAGCATACAATGAACTCCTTAAGCAATGAAAGCTCATACCAACTCATCCAGATACTATGAAAAGGGTTTGCCCTCTCTCACACATGCCAACGTGCCTCAAGTCTCCCACATGCATTAAGAAGGGGGGTCACATCATCTAAGAGGAGAGATCAAGTCAACTATAGAGAACGAACCAAATGTTAAACAATATAAGATATGATTTAAAAAAAATACCATCTAACATTCAAAACACTAATTCACTCAGTGCGAGCCAGGTGAGTTTCGAAAACCTAACCTATTGCTCTGATACCAATTGTTGAACTCACGATTGTTGTTAGACCAAAACCTGCAAGTGTTAATCTTCGCCACAATCGTCAGAGTTAGGATCTTGGGACGCGGTTAGTCCATGTCACGAAACTCACTGGGAGCACTGAACCCAATGTCCAACAATGACATGGCATGAAAAATGGCTAGGTGAAATGTTGTGAATGACATGAAATGAGTGTCCAACTTACTTAAATTCCTAGGGATACACCTAACTCACAAGGCCATACACTGAATCTAAGGAAGAAATATAACCACAAGATGATGCATGCTTAGCTATGAAACAACAATCTATGATACATGAGCCATTATACAGTAACATTGTTGACCCCTTATGTTAATGCGCACGGCGCACGCAGAAGAAAGCATTTTCAATAGAATTGTTGTCAATTGAATGCCCCTTACAGGTTTCTAGCACATATCAAGGTGATCTGAGCCGGTTGGAAGTGTCTCTGGAAAATGTCTATGGGAAAACCATAGATCTCATCTATGGAACTACTGGAGGTGACGAAAGATCACATAAGCAATGATCACCAAGTCACCCTTACATATCAAGGGGTCATGGAGACAACATGTATGGGGTTTGGAAAATGAGAACACTCGTCAACCCCATGAAATGGTCTACAAGATAGGCCATCTTCAACTGTAACATCCTGAAGGATATGTCCAAGTGATCCAAGTATATTTTCTACAGATGTAGATGTCATCCTAAGTAATCCTATTCAACCCCTCCCTAATGGGTAGGAGGTGGCCATGTGCATCACGTGATTATCTAAACGAAGGGAAGCAATAAATAAAAAGGCCCACAAACTCTGAAAGATTTGAACCCCACAAACCAACCATAGGCCCATCCAGGTGGGCTAGCCAAGGCAAGGTACGAGTACCGATCTCGACCTGCCGTTGAGTCAACATAACGCCTAGCACAGTGTAGTAGTGAGACCAACCTGAATATAGCCTTTAAAGTAGTGGGGGTGAGCCCCTGACTCAACAAGGATAATGGATGTGGAGACTAAGTAATTCCATTTGATAGAAGTGTCGAAGGAGAAGGGTCTACACTCTCTCCATCGTGGCCCAGTCAAACTCTAACAAACAAGGTTCCAAAACTTCTAAACCTAGAGAATTGTGGATCGAGAATGGAAAATCCATGAGACATCTTAGACAATGTAACAATTAAAAATTATTTCTACAGGAATAACCAGCGTAAATAACACATACTCCATGAATGGAAAAAAATACATATAATTGATGATATAAAAGATGATAATGTACAATGAGGATGTAGCTGCATATATAGGGCTTATAAGGCGACTATTCACCAAAGGGTTATGTCCCTTAGTTAAATATAACTAATATTATGTTTTATGTTATTATTTATATTATTATATATTATTCATTATTATAATATTTTATTTGTTACATTGTCTTCCCCTTAAGGGAAGCTTTGTCCTCAAAGTTTATTGAAGACAAGGCTTACATATGATTTGTTTTTGCTTGTAATGTCATCTCTTTATTTTATTTGTTTTGTTAGTTACTACGACACTTAATAAACGAGACGATATGAGCTACGAATTCCCAAGAAAAAATGTCACATCATTTGTGACATTGTCCATCTGAGATCTATCTTCATTGGAGTTGTTTGTTAATCGCTTTGTTGGATGGAGCTTCTTGTTTTTTTCTTAGTTTGTTGATTTTGTGTTCTTTCTTTTCTAAAATCATAACTCCTTTGTTTATGTTCATTTTGGCACTGTCGTTGGTCAAAATTATTTTTATAATTTGGGTGTCGATAAGGAGTCATTGTTGTTTGTTTTTTACTAGATTGGCTTCTTTTTTAACTATGCCAAGGGCTGATTTGTATTTGCTTCTTTTTCCAACGAATCTTTATCATTCTTAAGGTTTCTGATCATTTCTTTGTGTTTCTCACCATCCTTAAGCTTATGAATCTGATCCATTAGATCTTGTTTATGCTTCGTAAGGTGACCATTCTCTTCAATATTTTTGAATAGTTTATTATGAAGATCGTGATTCTCCTCTTCTCGCTTTCGATTGAATTGTGCTTTATCTATCGCCTTATTGATTTGAAGCAATTTCTTATTATGATCTCTTAGACGAGAGATCTCTTCTTCTCTGTCCATGGCGACTTTGTCGAATTCTTTATGCATCCTCTATATTGATTTCTAATCTTTTTGTGAAATCACCTTCCAAATGTCTTTGAAGTCTTCAAACAACACAACTCCTGAACTTCACTTCATTGTAACCTCCTGGAATGTGATTTTCTTCATCTTATAGGAAAATGTTATAAACTTCTTCTCTGCATTTAAGATGAAAGTCCCCAATGTTTTTATCCAAGTTAAACCCAAAATTATGTCACCATCAAAGCTCCATAAGGAACTAATAATGAATTTTGATGTGAACATATAATCTCCAATATTTAGTTGTAAACCACTTATTTCAAATTGTTTCCTGCCCCAAAAGTCTAGCTCTTCATCTATACTTGACTTGGGAATCATTAAATGGTTAGCAAATTCAGTACTAATATAATTATTACTTTTACTAGTTGCAATAGAAATGGTGATATCCTTCCGTGCAAGTGTCCCTTTAATTCTAAATAGTATTCCAACATTTCTTTTTGATGTGATAGGAAACTTTTCCTTCTTTTCAACATTAAATCCATAATTCTTTTTTTTTTAATTTTTGTCAATATCACTTTTTTTGTCCAATAATTATTATTACTACCAATATGGAATACACCGAACTTTCTAAACCAAATAATAAAATTTGACAAAGAATATGTACCAATAACCCAATAATATATAGCTATATATAATCAATCACTTTTGAAACTCTCTCTTTGATTTTATTAAAGAGTTACTTTATATCCCACGCTTTGGAAAAAACCTCGTTTTGTTTTACAAACAACATGTGGTTTTTACCTTTTTTTATTTCTTTCCCCACTTCTTATTTGTACGAAATAATTAATTAATTCGAATGGATGGCCAAAAACCAAATTAGAGACAAAGTCTAAATAATGGCCAAAAGCCCAGAGGCAAGCCCAAAAAGGGGCTATGATACTACTGTAACGATTAAAAATCGTTTCTACCGGAATAACCAGCGTAAATAACACATATACTCCATGAATGGAAAAAATAATATATAATTAATGACATAAAGATGATAATGTACAATAAGGATGTAGTTGCATATATAGGGCTTATATGGCGACTATCACCAAAGGGTTATGTCCCTTAGTTAAATATAACTAATATTATGTTTTATCATTTATGTTATTATTTATATTATTATATATTATTCATTATTTTAATATTTTATTTGTTACAAACAAGAGGTCCTCGAAATGATGTTGAAAACACCATCTATCAATCAAAGCTAAGAAACCATAGCCCTTGCTAGCCAAGGCTTGAAGAGCATGCCTCAAACTAAAACAAGGCCTTGAGAATTATGTGTATGTTTCTTTATGGATTTCCTCCCCTTTGGAAAAAATGGTAATATGAGAAGAATTTTGCAACCTATTGAACCTCGGTTTTACCAAGTTGGACTTCAATTATTGAAGGTAACAAAAATAAGTTGAGATTATGTTAATTTTTACTTGAGGCAATGTTTGCACCCTATATTTGATGCATTTGTGGCTTTACTAAACCGACATATAGGTAATTAACCCACTTTATTGTACTTTTCTATATTTGGCTAAGTCATCCTAGTCACCCTCTTAGGGTTAGTGCCCTAAACCCTGAATGAGGTATATAATAAAGCACATTCATTTCTACTTCATCCACTCAAATTATTATTTGAAAAACGCCTAAAGGTAAATCTTCATGTAGTGTGCTTTTGCTGGTTCATGTGCTTGGGAATTACACCAATCTCTCTTGTATTCATCATTTAAGTGCATTAGCATTTATGTTGTATTCTTCGATTGGTTGGATTAGGGTTTACTGAAGATTTCACTATAGATCCACTATCTTATGGTCTCATATTCTCAACATGGTACTAGAGCCAATTTTGGACCCTTGTTTCTCTATCCATCATTGTTTCAAGGTTGTTTCGGGTATGAAACCAGGGCTACCAACGTTATAAAGGTGTCCCATGTTTGAAACTAGGGTTTCAATGTTGAATTTTTACCTGGGAAGTGTTTGTCCATTTAAAAGAGGTCTCTAGCTTGTTTAAAAATGTGAGAATGACTTTATTTTATAAAGTGACATTTTTAATGTGAGTTTGAGTTATTATATTTTAAAAGTGACTTTATGAGATTTTAAATGAGGGTGTGCACTAAATTCTCATTTATTAATTAAAATTGATTTTTAATGAGGAAATAAGATGGGCCCTAGATCTCATTTAGTTGGCTTTTAATCTAAGCCATTGATTTAGAAGTAGAAGTTACTCAATCAAAAAGGGCTTGGGAAAGGCAAATCTAATTCATTGTTCACATTCCAAAGAGAGGATTTTTGGAGAGAGGAGGAGCAAGAGAGAAAAGAAAAACCAGAGAATAAACCCTTGCACAAAATTTCAAAACCAGGAAGAGAAAGGAAGGCACAAATTTCGAGACACTTGTACCAGCAGAATGACCCAAATCCCAATGCAGTTGTAGAGCAATAAATGCAGGCAGACCGTACAGCATTTAATGCAGGTCATACAAACTGTACAGCACAGAAATCGAGGTGAAAGAGGGCACGGTTTTTGAGGCAGATATTGAAATCCGTACAGCATGATTTTTGAGGCAGGTACAGCATTAATTATTGTCTGTACAGCACAAGATTTCGAGGCAGCGTGTGCACAAAAATCAAGGCATTCGTACAGTCACACGTGTGGCAAAAATTGAGGGTTCCATACAGCAGGTTGTCAGAGTGTTGGTCTGACAAATATTTCGAGATGGGAAAGAGATAAGTACTGCTGTATTTTGCTGATTAAATGTGTCTGAAGAAATAAAATAAAAAAACTCTCTGAAGAACAGGTTTTCCCTTCGGGGTTTTTCCTAGACTAATTTGGTCAAAAATCTGAGTGTTTACTTTCATGTGTGTTGCCTGATTTGAAATTTCTGAGTAAGAGATTAGGGCTGTCATAAATTTTCAGAGTCAAAAAGTTGAAAATAAATCTCATGTGTTTCATGCTTTCAGTAAAAATTTTAATTTCTTAATGTACATGCATGATGGGTTTTGGGCATTAAACCATATGCAGCACTGAAACTGAAACCGGGTTGGGGTTACCAAAAATTTTCATTCAACATCCTATTTTGGACAACAAATAGGTTTCTAGGGTTCCCCATTTCTTTAACCAATGCCCTCCTTTGGCAAAAATTTTTGGTCTTCTCAATGGATTTATGGGGAGCTTTAGTTGATATGTGCCCTTTTCTAGGGTACATCATCATATCACTTTTCGACAAAAAACACTGCAGATTTTTTAAGGTTGTGCTGGTATTTTCTGCATCTATGGATGAAAAATCACTTTTTCCTCATCATAATGGGGCCAACTACCATATTTGCAATGATCAAATGATGGCCCTTCTTAGCTCTATGGATGTATTTGGAGAAACCCCTCCCTCACAGTTATCACCTAGTTTGCTAGAAAAAGGATGAAACACTTGGATTGGATGCTCTCTATGTGGAGTCGGGCCTTGTTTATCACACCAAGAATAACAAAAGTGCAAAACGGAGCTCTCCAGTCTCGAGATGGCAGACTTCAATAGTGTAGACTCCAGAGTATATTGCAAGATTCAAGAAACTAAAAGTTGGCATTATTATATATGTTGGCAAGGAAAAATCAAATTTGAAATATGTGAGTATTGTTCTATATAATCTTTCTCCTACATTCAAAAATTTTGCTATCGTCTCTTACAGCATGTCTCTTTTTCTCAACTCCTGCTTCACCTACTTTATAGGTTGTGTTTTCTTACCTTATCAAGCATCAAGACACCTTGAGGAATTTAGGTTAACGACCCTTTAGAGATCGAGCCTATCATTTGGGAGTCTCCTCTGCAAGCATGAGTGTGCAAAGGAAACACCCAAATCCTCAAAGAAGAAGTGGACAGCATGCTCTCCTTGCTATAAGGAAGGACATTTCTTCAAGAATTCTTTCAACCATCTTTAAAAAACTGAAGAAATTGCTAGGCAAACAACTAGCAACAATGACCTCTTTAAGGACAACGCTGGTTTGTCAAACTTGCAAATTTAGTTGTTCACTCTGCCATGTGGTCTTCAACTTCTTCACAGAAATGGATTGAAGAATCTGGGACTACAAGAGATGTGATGAAGCCAATTAATTACTGAAGTAGAATTAGACAAGAAAAATGATAACATTCCCAATGGTTTGACCCAACATTGCATAGGTATGGATAGCACCTGCTAAAGAAAATCAGATCCATACTGCAAACTTCTCATCTGAAGGTCATTAGTTAGTCTAGTTCTTCTGAGCACCTCAGCAACCAAATATTAACTATAATAGGGGTAGGGAATCCCACAATGTGGATAGGAATCTCTGAAAGACAAGCTCAATGCCCAATTGTAAAGTTCACTGAATATTAAAAATGGAAAAGTTAGGTGCCAGATCTTCAACAATATGGTTTTTGTCTTAATGGACAAACAGAGATAAATATTGCAGTGTCTCAACAAACTATATTCACTAATTTAGGAGTCAGGACAACAAATGCGATGTATAACCAACCCTGTTAGATGGAAGCTGCAAAAGAATCATTTCTTGTAAACATCAAAGTAGAAAAATAAGATCTTAAATTGAGTCCTCCAAAGTTCAAACACTGCATTCAGTAATTCTGTGTAGGAACTGAACTTCCAAAGGCTCCTTTCTAATATCAAACGGAGTGTGATTACTTGTCAATAGAGCTAGTAAACAGAGATGCCTGTAAAACTAATTTAACAATGGCAGGACTGAAGAAAAAATTAAAGCAAGAACGTGCATATGCTTAACTGAGTTCTAAGAGCTGTGAACAAAAATCCCTTTGCATATAATGTTGTAATACAAAAATAAGTCCTTGGGACAAACAAGTCCAAGGCTTAAATAACAGGGAATAAACCTTGGCACATGAATATAGTAATTAACCATGTTTTTGAATGGTACAAAAGTAGCCCTCATGGAGATATTGCTATTCTGTCATACACTTTAATTTCAGGCATGTTTCAGACCAAACCTTTCTAAGTAAATGTAAAAGTTCCTAGCCGCTCATTAGTTGAACAAATTAAGATCAGACACCAAGTTTACTGTTGTTGGTAATAATGACCTAATTTGTTTTGCTTGATGTCAAATTACTACACGATTCATCAATTTATTACTGGAAACTGTGTTATTTACATTCAATTACATGCAAGAAAAGAAAAGCAAGTGCATAAGGAATATCAACAGTTCAATTTAGATCATACAACCTAGACCTAGTGTTCATAACTCACAATATCTTGTTCAATTTGAAGCAGCTTATAGGATATATATATATATACCTTAATAAATGCAGCAGCATCCTCCTCTGCAGTTCCTCCAATTTCTCCTATCAGAACAATACCTGAGAGAATGCCAGCAAAGAACTTAATTCATTCCGCAAAAATGCTACCAGGACCACAATAGAATATTCTTGATGGAGATTAAAATCAAATGCAAATATAAGCCCAGCATAAGGAGACTTAAAAGCGACCATGCCAGCTCTTGGCACTATGATTATGGGTGTTTTGGCTTAAGCCAACCCACATTTTTTAGTTTGCTACTCCATGCTTATGAAGGCTGCATGTGCATAGCCACTGTGTCTCGTTCCTATTAATAGTAAAAGGAAGCTTTAATCTCAAAAAATATTGCAAATATACACTCTGCCACTCTTCAACTTGTAGATCTTCAAAACTGAAGGGACTACAAAACAAACAAATAGCAACACTCAAGTCACAAGCAGGAGACCATTCCCTTCCCAGAGTTGTCATCTATTCGGAAGTTATGAAATATATTATCCAAAGAAGGTACAAATTAAATTCATTTTTAGTTTGAATTTGGAAACGTTCCACTTCAATATATGCTTTTGCATATGACTAGGATTAGCAACATGACAGTGACAGTCCATACTGTTACAGCTTGAACTAGCATGTATAGTTAAAACCCCAAAGAACAAGGCTAGCCCAACTATAACCTAGAGGTGTTACCCAGTGCACCTCTATAACCACCTCCCTGCACTTCCGTTTGGATCTTCACCAACTCAAGGGGGCTTCCCTAGATAGGATTGCTAGGCTATAGCAATGAGGGAACAGGTGATTTTCAAAGAGTTAGCCCTAGCAAAACAGTTTTTGGTCCTTTTTATAGTATAGGTGACAATAGGATTATAAAGACTAGTGCCAATCCCCAAGGTTTATGGACTCTTAGGATGATCCCCCTTGGACCTTATTTGAATGTTTTTTAATAGAACCTCTTCAAAACTATGTTTCCAGGATACAGATATGGATCCAGATTCGACAACAGATTCACCATATTTTTGAAAAGCCAAGATCCGGATACAGCAGCGAACCGGCAAGTACAAAAAAATATAAAAGTATTTTTATAATAAATTTTAAAAAAAAACAGAGTGAAGAAACAAAACTATTCACAAGACAAAAGAGTAGAACTATAAGTTATTGCCAAAGAGAGAGTTTTCATGCATATTACTATTAAGCATTCATGTACCATAACTAATCATTTGTAACTTATAATCATGATTGATATTGATTATTTTGAAAATCATCTCGGCATAAATGAAGTAGGTCTTAACGGTATTTTTGTGAGCCACATCCGCATTCCCATATTAGCAGTGAATACAGTGGTTTTCTTAAACGTTATAGCAAGAGTAAATAACAGTGTAGGTGAAGTGAGCAACAACATAGCACATTAGGATATATCAGCCCCTGACAACAGACCTTAACATAAAGATAGATCAAATGAAAACCTTGAGAGAAGACCTTGATAGATCATAGTTCGAGAGCAGATCTTGACACAAGGATGGATCAGACTTTAAACAAGTATGGGGTTTAGAGTTTTAGCCTTTAGGTGTTCAGCATATTAGAAGTCTTTTTGTTAAAATATCATTTTTTGGGGGAGGCAGTGGGTCAGAAAAAAGTGTTGGAAGTTTCAAGATCCATTTGAAAATTTGAGAATTTGTTTAATTTTGCACAAGATCTGATTCCTGGGATGAGGATTTGTTTCCTTCTCCAGGGGATCCATTTCCATGACAGATCTTAGGTGGATCCGCGGATCCTGCACACTGGGGTGGCAGATCAAGTAACACAGCTGCAAACCAACACAAATTCCTACCCAAAAACTCTTGAAACTTTATGCAAAGAATTACCAAGGGTGGGCGGCCTTAGCACACACTTTCAATCCATAACCCTAGCTTATAATCCTCCGAAAGAGATAGATATCTCAAAATCCAACCATGAGTTCAAATGAGGAAGTGACTCTCTTTATTTAGGAGAGTAGACTAACTAGCCTAGGCGGTAGGATAAAATATAACAAAAACCCCACTAAACAACTAAGACCTAACAAATTACAATAAAATAAAGTGCTCAAAACGACAAGTACAATGAAAGATACGTAAGGCCCCAAACAAGGGGGCACCTCCACCAAGCAAGGAGTCAATGCCAAGAAGAGATTCCACATAGCCTCCAAAAGCTTTTTCAAAGGGAGATATTCCAACAAGAAGATGCCCACAAGGCTGTTGATTAAGTTGTCATTGATGCCAACATAGGACTTACAGTGGCCCTTCGGGTTGTCAGTGATGCCACCAAGGTCCCCTACAGTGGACAAGCTTAATGAACAGGTATGAATTGATCATGGACACTTGCACATGTTTGGCAAGGGTTTGATTACCCTTTACCCACATACAATGCCCAGTTGGATGATAGGATTGATGGTTGATTGATTGGACATAGCCCTATTGTGGTAGCCTAGGCTTTGGAGCCCATTTACTGATGGTGTGCGCCTTGCAGCACACGGTGGTACAAATGATCCATTTTGTGGTCATTTGTTGAAGAGGTAATGACTGGATAGGGTCATGAAGCCCACATACTTCGTATGTGCCAATTGATGTTCGTGGAGCCCACAACTTGCACTTGATGAAGACCTTGATGCCTGTGTAGCCCTTGTTGGGGTCATGGAACCCTTGGAGATGGTCATTATGCATGAGAAGGTTTGGCACCCACATGCATGGTGGTATGATGGCTCTTGGACATTATATGATCATGATAGAGCTTGAATGTACCTTTGTACTTGATAATGGGGTCCTATGTGATGGGCTTGAAGTCCATGGAAATCATCTTGTTTAAATATTATATGATATCTTTGAAAGAGTCCTTGAAACCCTTGCATGTGGTGCCTTGGGTCTTCAACCCACACACTTGGTAGCTTGTTGATGGTGATGTATGGTCCTCTTTGTGGTTATATGGCAATTGGGATGTTGATGGAGGTGGAGCCCATGGACATGCCTTGATATGTTGAAGAAGACTTTGAAGAAAACTTTGAAGCTCTTGTAGTTGGTGGTATGGTCTTTGGCACCCTCATGTGTGGGGTCTTTGACGTCTTGAACAAATTGAAAATTTTAAGGGTATTGGACCATGTGTTTGCTAAAAAATCCCTTCATAGAGAGATAGTCCTCGTCAAGCCCTTTCCGTTGATATGTGGAGCATCTCCCAACTCCTCACGATTGAAGAGATTTGAATTTTTTAAGTTAAATGATTAAATTCAAAAATTAAAATATAACTTGAAAATACTTTGAGCAGTCGGCTCCACTTAGTGGACAACAAAATTTAAAAAAAGAAAAGATGTCCACATTTTTTAGTATAAATATACTTCAAATTTGTTCATTTTATACACACAAAATTGTGATTCTTCTCTCTGCAATTTCGTGGGTCATTGCTGAGGAAATTTTGTGGGTGGTTTTCTGTGGCTGCCTCAGTACCCTATATCATATCAGAAAATTTGTGGGTTACAGCAGAATTTACAGCTATCACAGTACGCAAACTTTTGGAGGAATCTGTACTTATCACAGCCACGAATTTTGGAGGAGAGGTAGCTGCTTATTGCTTACATTTTATCTCTATCTTGACACAGCACTGAGCAGCAGAAGGAGGTGTTTCTCAACCCAAGGTCTGATATAGCAGACAGGTTACAGTCGCGAGCTTTTTGGAGTCTCCAACTTGTCACAATTTCTGAACTTCCCTTCTGTCAGCAGTCCAAGGTTACAGCCACAGTCACAGTGATCACAGGTCACAGTTCCGAGGTTTGTAGCAGTTGTCTCTATCTCAGCTCCAAGGTTTTCAAGGTTACATTTCTCAAATTAATGGTTATCTACTTAAAGAGTGAAGTATAATAATGCATATGTACAGTGATGGTACAGTAAGGCAAAGTCTTAGCAGCCACAGGAGCACCTTGAAGTAGGTTTATATATATGTATATCTCCTTTTGATCTGATTTTGATGGTATAGATCTGAAGTATACGTCTACAGGAAAAGGGAATATAGCAGATTTGGAGACCCTACATGATGACAAGTTTTTGCATTGTTTTGGCGCATCCTTGAAGCCCTTTTTGTGACTGTTTTAGAACAGATTTCAAGGACTGTTATCAGCTACAGGTAACAAATGTTTGACTTCGTTTGAGTAGCCAAAGATATTTGTGAAGATCTGAACTAAGTCAACCCGATGAAGATGTGATATCAGTTGATACCTCCGAAAGTTAATGTAAGATCAATTCTGGTTTTTCTCAAGCCACAGAGATAAGAAGAACCCTTCATTCAAGGTTCAAGTCTTAAGTTGACAGCTGCAAGAATTAATTCTTATTCTGAAAGCAAGCATCCTTCAAGCATTGTTTTCAGAATTCAAGTTCTAGTCAAGCTTTGTTTTGTCACAGACACAACAAAGCTTGAAGGTGAGGCAGTCTTCACAGAGTTATTAGGCAGTATTTACTATTTTTTACTATTTTTTCTTGGAATTTAAACAGAAATTTTCTTGGAATGATAAAGAAAAATGGTTATAAACAGAAATTTTCTTGGAATGATAAAGAAAAATGGCCAATATTAATAATTTTATGATGCCTGAGTCTCATAAGTTAAATGCCGAAAATTATCCCGCCGGAAACAAAAGATGGAACAGAGTTTGTCTTATCACGATCTTTAAAAACTAGCTACAGGGACCACTCCAAAACTTGATCCCATGACTAATGATTATACGAAGAAAAATAAAAATGCATGACTTCTTACATTTGCTTCGGAAGATGATATTCTCTCCCACATTCTTGGTCTTCGTACTGCCCTTGATGCTTGGACGAAGTTATAAAAAATTATATGAAACCTCCAATGAACTTTGAATTCTATTGTTACATAATAAATCAACTAGTTTGAAGATAGGAGCATCAGATTCACTTACAGATTATGTCCAAAAGTTGCACGAACTAGAGAAAGACTTATCAGCAATTGACAGAGATATAATACAGATAAAGTTCAGCAACAATCTGTTTAATAGTCTACCTGATGTGTATCAAAATTTTGTAGTGTCTTTTTGTGTCTTCTCACAATTAAGTTCCTACATTTGAAGAAGCAATTGTTGACTAAATTGTCATTGATTCCAACAGTTGTGTGTCGGTGTGTCTTGGTGCCCCTGAGGGTTAAACAAGTGCCAGTGTCTAAGGAGACTTTTGTACCTTGTCCAAGCCCAAGTTTGAAGCCCTGGGAGCCCTTGGGACATTGCCAAAAGCCCTGTACACTCTGTAGAATGCTGTAGTCCCCTAAGTCGTCTTATGGTTCCCCAATTGTTGCTTTAGGGTTTCCTAGTACAACAACCTTGCCCTAATGCCCTAGTTTTATGTGGTAACTTAGTTGAACTAACCAAAGTTCATTAAACCCTTAATCCTAAAAATAATAGGACCACTAACTAAATACCATATTAAACCTAATATTTGATTAATTAAAAACATGTTTTTATAATTAATAAAACCTTAAAAGTACTTAAAACTAAGTATGCACAATTAAAAGAATTAAAATATTAATTAATGAAAATAATTGAATGCTTTAATAATCAAGAAAATATTAATTACACCAACATTGAAGTGAAATATGGTAAAACGACTAATTATAAATAATATATATAAACTCTCCAAACAATTGAACCCTAATCTTGACAACCCCTTAACAATTAAAAGTTAAAGTTTTTTTTATTATTTTATTTGAACCCCTCACTAAATCGGCCCTTTTAACTGACTTAACATTACATTCAAATGTTAAAATATTAAAAATGCTTTAATAAATAAAACAATTTTTTTAATTAAGAAAATGTTGTTATTCCTTATAGAAGTCCCTTTCAGGTCGGCCCCACTCTCCTAGCATTCACGATTTAATGTGTATTAATACACAAATTTATCATCACTTTAAAAAAAAAACAATGTACCTTTTTGTGAATAGACTGAGATTTATCTGAGGATTTTTGTTGACTGTGGAAAGCACCAGAACAGCAGACCCGAATTGTTTTAGACAATTTTTTTTGGATGTTTTCACTTTTTGGTAGAGCAACGACTGAGGTATATTCACTGGCTTAAGTAATTTGTTTGACTGAGATTTCATTGGCAGCAGTGTGACTGAAGAAAATTTCGTGGGTAGCAGAGGAAGAAAAAACACAGTAACATTTTTTTTATTTGATGATTGTTTTACAACTGTTTGGGAGTGTTTAAACTTTAGACTGAGACTTATTTCCGCTGGTCTTAACCGAGGTTTTTAGCAGCAATAAAGAGGTAATAAAAAACTCAAGGTTTCTTTCTTCCACAGTGAATATATTTTTTTTGGGGGGGGGTTAAGTTCAGCATTCTTCCATAAGACAAATGTTTTATGACAGTCCCAGTTTGTAAGGCAGCAGACCTTTTTCTTTCTCATCTGAAGGGCATCCAAACTTCTTCTTAAAACAGGCAGATCCGAGTTTGTGTTCACTGTAGGATTACAGCTACAGACCCGAATTCTACAGGACATATTCTTCTGTGTGCTCCAGCCATGATTCAAGTGATATGTATGAGTTTATAATTCACTACAGACCCTAGTCTTCAAGGTTACGGAGCAAGTGTCTGCTGCCGTCATACAGCTCCAACATTGACAAAGTGGACAAATTTTTTCAGTCATCTGCATAAGTTATGTATGTCTAAACAGTGATATGTGAGCATGTTTAAACAATGATGTATGGATGTATGATGTGTGAACAGTATGTGTAATACATACAGTGGTTTATGTTTGTTGATACTCTCCCATGGTATGATGACATCTCTATGATGCAAAGTCTGCTACACATATGCATACATGATGCCTGCCTTTTGATGACAATCATATGATGATGAACATGCATGGTCTGGTGTGATGACACTCTTCTATGCACTACGATGTGTACTTGTTACATACACATTACATGTTGATGATGATGGTGCCTACTTGATCATGACAACAATAATACACACCTATGACTTGATCAGTGAATGTGTATGACGATGTACTTGAGTAGTGTGTGGGAGTAATTTATATACAGGGAAGATTTCGCAGTGATCAGAGTGCAGATGTTATCAGCAGAGAGTACAAGGTTTGATATGTGACAGGTCCACAGGTTCGGCAATCTTTTTCTTCAGGGTGGTAGGACAAGGCAAGGAAAGGAGGTTGTAGCCTCCTTCCGGTTGAAGCCGGAAAACTAGGGAGTTGAAGCTTCCTTCAGGTTGGACCCTGTAAATCAGGAGGTCGTAGCCTCCTTCCAGTTGCAGCTGGAAAATTGAAATCTTTATAATAAGGGGGTTGTTGCCTCCTTCCAATTATTTCTGGAAAACTATTTTTAAAAGGCTTCCGTGGTTTTACCCCCAGAACTTGGGTTTCCACGTCAAAAATCATTGTGTGTTGTGCAGCTTGTTATTTTTATACCCATTAATGATGTGCTGTGAATGGTGATCAGCAACCTGCTTTTGATTAAATTTTTTAAATAATAAAACTAATGATTCACCCCCCTCTCAGTATTTCAACAATTGGAATCAAAGCAAGTTCCTTCAAAACAGACTAACCGCTGGAAGGTAATTATGGGGAAGTTTGCTAAACAAAGCAAATCTGGAACACCCTTGTTTGATGGGGGCAACTATGCATTCTGGAGCATAAGGATGAGAGCCTTCATAGAAGCTGAAGGAATTGAAATATGGCAGAGTATCGTGAATGGGTACAAAGCACCAAAGATCATTCCAACAAATGCAGACGAGCTGGTTCAATACAACAACAACTCAAAGGCCATAAATCATCTCCTAGGTGCTATAGACGAATTTGTCTTCAACAAAGTGATGAACTGCCCCTCTGCAACAGAAATGTGGGGCAAACTCCAAACCACATATGAAGGAGACAGCAAAGTCAAGGAAGCCAAACTTCAAACTTACAGAGGACAATTCGAACAGCTAAGGATGAATGAAGACAAAGACATAGCAGCCTATATCTTCCGGCTGATCAGCTTGTGAATACCATCAGAGGTTTGTGAGAAGAGGTTGAGGAGGCTATAGTTGTTCAAAAAATTCTAAGAACTCTTAGCAAAAGGTTCAACCCCAAGATATCTTCCCTAGAAGAAAGAACAGATCTAAAGACTATAACAGTGGATCAGCTGCATGGGACTCTAGTAGCTTACGAAAAGAGAATTGAAGACAAAGACATGTCAAGAAAGGAAGTAGCATTCAAGGTCTCCTCCAAACAAGCTAGGAAGAACAAATCAACAAAGGACAAGCCGACAAGTGATGAATCTGATGATGACGAAATAGCCAACTTTGTTCGGAAATTAAAGAGAGGCACTGGAAAATACAAAGGTAAGCTACCTCTTAAATGTTTTTCATGTGGAAAGATAGGTCATTTTGCTTCTAAACGTCCATTTGCAAATAACTCAGATAGTGAATAGGATGACAGTTTTAAACCCTGCAAAAAGTACAATAATTACAAGAATAAGAACAGAAGAAAGTTTGCAAAGAAGAAAAGCCTCTAAACAAAAAAAGACAATAGCTCATCCAATGGTGACTCCGAAAATGACAGTGACAGTGATTCTGATGATGACCGTGAACCAGATAAAGTACTCTTTATGGCAATAAGCTCAGATAAGGATCTTAATAGTAATGAAGAATCCAAAGATGAAGGAGAAGTAGATCTTGAGGAAGAACTTGTAAGCGCCTTGAAAGAGCTAAAGAAAGTCAGGAAGGAGAAAAAGATGCTTAAGGAAGAGGCACAACGGTTTAAACAAACCACCGTTGACCTGAAGACCAAACGAGTTGAAGACTCTCTTACTCAACAGCTAATGACAAATATCAGAGAAAAGGAAAATCGTGAGGCTAAGATAGTATCTCTGAAGAACAAGCTGCAGACGAAAGATATCGCAAAAGGTTATGAAAACAGCTCCAAGGTTCTAGAACAAATCATCAGCAATCAAAATCCTTTCTTCGACAAGACCGGTATAGGATACAAGCAGAATACCAATGAAGCCTCAAGCTCAAAGTTGATAGATAACGAAAAGAAGTTGTCAACGAATACACAAATGAAGCATAGATTGAATGTCAGTCGGAACAACTCTTATCAAAAGCAAGGCCAGCAGAATGACCAGATATCAAAAAAACACATCCTTCATATGTTCCCAGGTATGGATACTTTTTTTATGGGCATTACTTTACATGTGGAAGATTTGGTCACAAAGCTGTAAATCGTTTCCAAAGAAGAACTTTTGAAACAAGGAATAACCATGCAAACCTTAGACGACCACAGTACAGTAACAGATTTGGTCCCCTGAGAACAGAAATAGAATGTTACAAGTGTAACAAGTTTGAACATATGGCCAAAAATTGCAGAATGAAGATACCAACAGCAAGAAATGAGGACATACCCAACAAGGTATGGATCAAACACAAGAACAACTACAAATGTGGAGTTGCTCTTCAAGCTCAGAATCACAATTCTAGTAAATGGTATGTTGATAGCGGTTGCTCCAAGCATATGACAGGTAACAAAGATGCTTTCGTCAATATTGAAAAGGATAAAGGATCTGAATCGTTTGGGAATAACAATTCAACAAAAGTATTGGGAAAGGGCACAGTAAAGCTCGGAAGTAAAAACTCCCTGGTTGAAAATGTCTTTTTGTAGACAACATGAAGCATAATCTGCTAAGCCTCAGTCAAATATGTGATCAAGGAGATGAACTCACTTTCAACTAAAAAGGATGCAAAATAAGGAAGCAAGGATCAGGAAAGTTAGTAGCCACAGCCACTAGGACTCCAAACAACATATATGTGTTGGATGAGATTGAGTCCGAGAAATGTCACGTGGGAAAAGAAGATGAAAGTTGGCTTTGGCACAGAAGAATGGGACATATACATTTTGACAACTTGGCCAAAGTTTACAAAAACCAAGCAGTTCGGAATATGTCGAAAGTTACAAAGCTCGCCAACTCTGTATGTGAACAATGTCAACATGGAAAACAAACAAGAATACATTTCAAGACAAAAGAGCATTCTTCTACAGAACCTTTGGAGCTCGTTCACACTGACCTGTGTGGACCAACAAAGAGCAAAGGACTAAATGGTGAGAAATATTTCATGTTGCTTATTTATGACTACACCAGGATGACATGGGTATGTCTTCTAAACAAGAATTCAGGAGCTTTTGGATGCTTCAAAACTTTCAAGGAACTGGTCGAGAATGAAATAGGACCACGAATCAAGTTCCTCAGATCTGACAATGGTGGAGAATTCACTTCAGATGAATACAACAAGTACTGTGAAAAGCATGGAATAAGGAGACAATTTTCAATAGCCAGAACACCTCAACAAAATGGAGTTGCTGAAAAAAAGAATAGATCAGTAATGGAGATGGCTCAAACCATGTTGAATGAATTCAAGTTGAATGACAAATTTTGGGGACATGCAGTTCATACATCAGTACACATCCTGAACAGAGGATTACTCAGAAGCAAAAAGGATAAAACTCCCTACGAGCTATCGACAAGAAGAGCGGAAAATGTACAGCATTTCAGAATTTTTGGAAGCAAGTCTTACATCAAAAGAGAAGATAAGAAGATTGGAAAATTTGACTCTCGAATAGACGAAGGCATATTCGTTGGATATTCATCCAAGAGAAAAGCTTACAAATGCTACAATCTAAGATTAGGCAAGGTGATTGAAAATATCAAGGTGAGGATAGTTGAGGGCAAGCTAACATCATCCAGAGAAGACTCGAAAGAATTAGACGATGAAGAAGAGGAAGTTTCCAATCAAAAAGAAGTGAAGAAAATTAAAGTGGAAAAAAAACCGGATCAAGATGAAGAACAACTCATGGAAGATGAAGAACAGAATCAGCCAAATGTCGAACAAGAAGAACAAAAGGATCAACCAACGCCTAAGAACTGGTACCAAAAGAATCATCCATCAGATCAGATTATTGGTGATAAGGATGCCGGAATAGGAACTAGAAGAAGACAATCCGAATGAAATGAGCAGTTACACTTCTCTCTCTTGTCTACAATTGAACCTGGAACTTTTGTAGAGGCCGGTACAGATGAACAATGGGTTAAAGCTATGGAAGAGGAACTAGATCAAATTGAGAAGAATGAAACATGGGAACTTGTTCATAGACCACGTAACAAGAATGTAATTGGCACAAAGTGTGTTTTCGAAAACAAAATGAATGAAGATGGACAAGTGATCAGAAACAAGGCTTGATTGGTTTGTAAAGGTTATGCTCAGATCGAAGGAATAGACTTTGAATAAACATATGCACCAGTAGCTAGAATCGAAGCTATCAAAATGATATTAGCTTATGCTTGCTCCAAAGACATCAAAGTGTATCAGATGGACATAAAATCAGCTTTTCTGAATGGGGAATTGGAAGAAGAAGTCTACATCGAACAACCAAAAGGATTTCAACTTTCAGAAAACGAGGACTATGTATGCAGACTCAAAAGGGCCTTATATGGGCTAAAACAAGCTCCTAGGGCTTGGTACTCCAGATTGGACAAGTATTTACTGCAACAAAACATTAAGAGGGGAAGTGTAGATAGCAACTTGTACATCAAACATGACAATGACGACATACTCATCATTGAAGTTTACGTTGATGATATCATATTTGGAAGTGATAATGATTCACCGAGTCAACAATTTGCTAAGGACATGCAGAAAGAGTTTGAAATGTCATTACTCGATGAATTAACTTTCTTCTTGGGACTCCAAATATCTCAAAGAACTGAAGGCATTTTTATTGCTCAGACAAAATACATCAAGGATATGTTAAAGAAATTCCAGATGGAAGACTGTAAACCTATGAGTACTCCCATGATCACCGATTGTAAGCAGAGCAAAGACGATGAATCTAAGGAAGTTCATCAAAGGCTCTATAGATCAATGATTGGTAGTCTGCTATATGTAACCGCCTCCATGCCAGATGTGATGCAGATCATTGGACAAGTTGCAAGATCTTAAGCCGCCCCAAAGGAAACTCACATTATAGCAGTTAAAAGGATCTTCAGGTATCTCAAAGGAACCATGGATTTTGGACTTTGGTATCCAAAAGGGAATGAGCTAATATTAATAGCTTATTCAGACGCGGATTGGGCAGGATGTGTTGACGATAGAAGAAGCACTAATAGAACAGCTTTCTTTCTAGGCGGTTGTTTGGTATCTTGGTCAAGCAAAAAACAGTCTTCAGTTTCCTTATCAACCGCAGAAGCAGAATATATAGCAACAGCAACTTGTTGTAATCAGATTCTTTGGATGAAGCAAACCCTGTGAGACATACACGTGACATGCAATGAGTCAATTTCAATTCTATGTGACAATACAAGTGCCAGCAGTTTGGAATATGTCAGGACAAAAGGACAGGTTGCAGATATTTTTACTAAGCTTCTCCCAAGAGAGACTTTTGACTACCTCAAAGAAAAATTGGGAGTCATTCTATTTCCTAATTGAATTGATCTATCTTCAAACAACACAACTGTATGACAAGGGGAGCATGACAGAAGTACCATTTGCCATTGATGCCAAAGGGGGAGAAAAAGTTGAATAAGGAAGGTAAAGGAAGCATGATCTAAGGGGGAGTTTTGTGGACAAAGGAAGCTCATTCGAAGGCAGAGCTTTGGAGTTGTCACCAATGACAAAGGGGGAGATTGTTGACTAACTTGTCATTGATGCCAACAGTTGTGTGTCGATGTGTCTTGGTGCCCCTTGAGGAGCCCCTGAGGGTTAAATAAGCAATGTTGCACAACTCGAACTCGGCAAAGACTCGACTGGCTTATGACTCATCTACTCGGGAAAGACTCGAGAAAGACTTGGACATACTCAGGACAGACTCGACAAATAGAAGAAAAACTTAAAATATAAAAAAAAATTGGTAAATTATAATTCATTCATACATCACATATAATATATATATTATCCTTCAATTATATTTTAATTTTTATAGTTGCATATAATATATATATTATCCTTCAATTATATCAAAATATTAAAAAAAATTGGTAAATTATAATTCATTCATACATAACATATAATATATATATATTATCCTTCAATTATATCTTAATTTTTATATATAATCCTAATTCCTAAATCTGAAGTATGTATATAATACACATTATATATAAGTAAATGTAAAATATATTATATATTATAACTTATAGAAATTACAAAGTTATTTAGTAATTAATAATTATCCTTGAGTTATATAGATATCTTAATTTATTTACCGGTCATCCAACAACAATAACAACAAAAAATACTAATATCACATGGTTAAACCTATTATATATAAAAATTTGAAATATCTAAAGTTTAAATTTTAAGGTGAATAAACTTAAATATAATAAACTTAAAATATAATATAATATAATAATTCATTGGGACGACTGGCTTGCGAGGAGGCTAGAGGCACAGAGGGAGGGAAGAATCGGTGCTCATCCATTGAATGCTTGATAGATTACCTCTGTCAGAGTTGGTTGCTCCCGCTTGCTCGCCTCGCTCACCTGCCTCTAGATTGCCGAGTGCGAGCCAGAATGAAAGAATGGTTATACAACTTATACGTAACATTATTAGCATTCTAAGGAATGAAGAAAATTGAATTCATTCATGGGCTTGAAAAAACTGTCAAAAACCAATCCAGAGCGTCAATTTATTCCTTTCCAAGCTCTTTTTATTCTGAATAACAATCAAAACCGGTCCAGAGCGTCAATTTTGGTGATTTTGGTGACAAATTTGGGAAACATTATGAGTTTACTCTTGCCTCATAAGAATACAGCGGGAAGAGACATTAAATGCGTTAGGGTCATGCAAAAGAAATGCAGGGAAGTGAACCAAAAGTCATTTACTAGTCAACGAAATCCCTAAAAAAATCATGCCCGAGTTAATTTCCGCGGGTTATTTTACTTGCCTTGTGCCGAGTCTAGGCGAGTTCGACGAGTCTTCCGGGTAAGGCGAGTCTGGGACGAGTCTGCAGCAAGTACTCGTTACTGGGGTCCACTCGAGCCTACTCGCGAGTCCCAACCGAGTCGTGCTTCACTGTAAATAAGTGTCAGTGTCTAAGGAAACCTTTTGACCTTGTCAAAGCCCAAGTTTGAAGCCCTTGGAGCCCTTGGGACATTACCAAAAGCCCTGTACACTCTGTAGAATGTTGTAGTCCTAAGTCATCTAATGGTTCCTCAATTGTTTCTTTAGGGTTTCCCAATACCACAACCTTGCCCTATTGCCTTAGTTTTATGTGGTAACTTACTTGACCTAACCAAAGTTCATTAAACCCTTAATCCTAAAAATAATAGGATCACCAACGAAATATCATATTAAACCTAATATTTGATTAATTAAAACATGTTTTCATAATTAATAAAACCTTAAAAGTACTTAAAAACTAAGTATGCACAATTAAAAGAATTAATATATTAATTGAATGCTTTAATAATTAAGAAAATATTAATTTCGCCAAGATTGAAGTGAAATATGGTAAAACAATTAATTATAAATAATATATATAAACTCTCCAAACAATTGAACCCTAATCTTGACAACCCCTTAACAATTAATAGTTAAAGTTTTTTATTATTATTTTATTTGAACTCCTCACTAAATCGGCCCTTTTAACTTACTTAACATTACATTCAAATGTTAAAATATTAAAAATGCTTTCATCCATAAAACAAGAATGGAAAGATGCCATGCAAGTAAATTATGATGCATTAATGAAAAACAACACATGGAACTCAATTGAATTACCGGCAAATAAGAAATCGATATGCTTCAAATGGGTATATGACACTACGTTTAAGTGTGTATGGAGAAGCCTGAAGGAATTGTAGTTGAGGACAAAGATTGGTCAGTTAGTAAAAGATTTGAATGGATTAAAACAAGCCCCTCAAACATGGTATGAAAAGATTAATCTTAATCTTACGTTAAGATATTCTGATAGTAACTTGTATATCAAAGGAAAAGATGAAGATATTGTTACCATTCTGTAGCTCGGAGGTACTCCTTTAACAGGTGCCTAGGTGCAGGAGTCCAAGGTGATGCGTGTTGAAATTTAGCATTACCATGAATACTTAAAAAATTTGCAGACTAATTGATAACAAATGACAAGTGCAGTAAAACAACATCAACCACATGAACACATGAACACAAGATTTTTCACTAGGGAAACCTTCAAAGGACAAAAACCCCAAAAACCATTAGTAGCTCATCTCGTAAATGAGATGGCTTAGAAAATTCTTCAAAAAGTTCCTCAAACCCTAATCAAGGTCAAACCAAAGTTTACAGTTGGTCAAATGAAATTTTCTCAGCAAAAACAAACCAAGGGTTTCAAACCCTAGTTAACCAAATTTCCAGATCTGCGCGGAAATGATAAAGACTGCCCAAAAACAGTATGCCCGAACATTTATCAGATTTGCTCGAAAAAATTAAGGCCTACCCGAAAATCATTCTTCCCTGCCCGAATCTTCCTCTGTCTTGCCCAACTGTCTTTCTTCTCTGCCCTGAATTCCTATTTGTCTCCTTCACCTGCCCGAATGGCAGATCTAGTCTGCCCAGGGTTTTAACAAAATGCCTGGAGTCTGTTATGGGCAGCCCGTGACCCTCCTGGTTGTTGCTATGAAGATGGGCGGACCCACGTCTGCTGGGCCGAAACCTTAAGGCCTGCCTGGAAGCCCTTCGGGGCTGCTTACTAGCAGCCTGTGGCATGTAGTAGGCAGCCCGGGTCTGCTGGGAGCATCCCGTGACTACAGCTAGCTGCCTGGAGCTCTGTGGTAGCTCCCGGGCCCACTGTGGGTGCCTAGATGTGCTCTCGGGCCCTGTTGTAGGGCCAGCAAGGCTGCCCAAGAAGAAGGAGATGGTTGTTGTGGAGGAGAGAGAAGTGTTGAGATAACTGCCAGCCTGCCCAAGATGAAAGATACGGTTGCCCGAAGTCTGGAAGTGTATGTGACTGTTGAAGATGAGGGTTTGTCAAACCCTAAGACAAAAATGAAGTAACCCTAGCTGAGGGTTTTGTTCAAAGATCTCCAGAAGCAGCAGTAGCTGTGAGAGCAAGTGAATTTGTAATAATGAAATGACTTGATCTTCTTTTAAAACCTTTAGTCACCTGTAAGTGGACCAAAATTAGGAAGAACAAAATAATAATATTTTATTCTTTCCTAATTTCACTTTTACCATTTTACAATTCAGTAGTCTAAAAAGGCACTTTATGTATTTTTTACTTTTACCAAAAGTCCTTATATAACTTTGACTTTCACCTGTGGTCCCTTTTCCTGTGGTCCAAAGGTCCTTGTGTATTTTTTACTATTGACTTTAGCCTTTTCCAAGTGCCCCTGTGATCATCACCTGTGGTCTTTTGATTCCATTCAAAGTACACCATCATAAACCAAGAGAGTTACTAATGCTTTTATCTCACACTCTGTGTGACACCAAGATCAGATACTAGGGTAACTTAACCAAGGGTAGCTAAGCCTTGGAGAAGTACACAAAGCCCATAGATCAAGGGTCAGAGTATCACACATGCCTAGACCAAGTCTAGGTCGTATAGTGCCTTCCTGGTAACAAACCAGGTGCCTCAGCCATGGGCTGCATAATTTGACCTTAGGTCAAATACTTGGTAACAGGCCAAGCACCTCCATTCTCCAAGAGAATAGCTACTCAGAACTAAGTTGAGTCTACCAATACTAGACTAGTCCACATCGTGGTCTTGGAACAGATGTCTACCATTCAACAGAATGGTCACTCAACACTGGGTTGAGTCTACCCAAGGCAGAGTTGGGTCCATATCATGGCCAAGGACCAGATATCTACCATTCAACTGAATGGTCACTCAACAATGGGTTGAGTCTACACCGTGGTCCCAAACCAGGTGTCCCCATTCTCCTATGAGAATGGCTCTCGATGTTGCTCAGAAAAATCAACAATGTCAAGTCTCATTTAATGTCATTAAGTAACTTTATTAATGTGCATTTATTAAAGTACATTTTTTATGTGACTTTATGATTTAAAAGTTAGCTGCACTTTATTATGTTTATAAGATGACTTTAAGTCATAAAGTGTACTTTTATAATATTTAGGAAAAAGTGACTTTTCGAAAAGAAAATATTTATTGTATAGTTCACTTAGGAAACTTAAGTGAACTTGAGATTAGATCCCAACCATGGATCTTGGGATCAAGATTTAATCTCAACCATGTAATTTGAAAAGTCGTGTAAGTTACCCTAATGAGGGAAATAAAAGAGGAATGAGACTTCATTTGCAAGCATCCAAAGAGAGAGTTTTGGGTGAGGCACGCATTCTAGGAAAAGAGGAAGAGGCACGAGTTCAACGGAGCTTAGAGAGAGCTTTGGAGCTAAGAAATGGAAAGATAGAGTTGGTTGCATAGAGGGCACATTTTCCACGGAGGCCTTGTTTCTCAAGGAGTAGCAAGCATTTTATTGCAGTAATCTGAAAGGGCATTATTCCCTATGAGAAGGGACTCACATTTTCCATAATATTTTCAGCAGACAAGGACAATTCTGTACAGCAAAAGGAAGGAGGCGGTACAACTAAGATAGTGAGGCCGTACAGCAGAAAGAGGCACAGAAATTGAAGTAACTTTTGGGATCAGATTTCGAGGTAATTTCTGTTGTTGATTGTACTGTTGTTGGGCTCAAATTTCGAGGTGTATATCTGTTGCTAGAAAGTTTGCATTCTACAGGTATACTGCTGAAACTATTCACGTTTCTCAAGGCAGAGATTAGGGCCTATTTATCCAGTGTTCCAGTGGGACGCGTCTCCTAGGGTCGGGGGCATGCCCCATGCGCTTCCCACGCCCCGAGCACTGGGAGGCTCCATGGGAAATGTTTCCCAACACCCGCCTTTCTGCGAAACTTGGGGAAACGCAAGTCTAAGAGTTTCCCGGGTTGGGGGGCTCCCACACGCCCCCTCCTGAAAATGGGGGGCTCCCACAGGCCCCGACCCCCTCTCGAATTTTTAAATTTTTTTCTTAAAAAGAAAAATGGTCTATCTTAAATTTTAGTCTTTTACACTAAATGGTCATTATAAATCGCAATGGAAACAAACATCGATATGATATGCTTGGCTATAACGATTACATTTACATTACACTAAACTCTTCAAGAACATAAGAGTTTATATGTTGGGGTTCATATTTTTATTATTTTTCTATTTTTTTATAATTTTAGAGATCCCGATGCCCCCCCGACCCCCAAAATACCCCAAAATTTTGGGATGTCTTTACACGTTCCCAATGTGCGTTTCCTCGCTCCCACGCTCCCGCGTCCCGGAAACTTGGTGGAACACTGGACTTTAATGTATTATTTGGCAGAGATTTCAAGAAATGGGGCTGAGTAAAGTACCGTGTACCTTCTGCTGAATTAGGATTGCTGTTGTAACTCTCTGAATCTTTCCAATAAAGCTCAATAAAACTCCAACTGGTTTTCCCCAAGAGTGGGGTTTTTCCGAGGTCTATTTGACCAAAAATCCTGTGTGTTAACTATGTTTACAGTCTACTGATAGAAGTATATTTTCCGCTGCAAAATGTGTTCATGAACAGTATATCAGTCACATAATGCCTGTATTTTTGCTTGTGCAAAAAGAAAGGTACCTAGCTTAATGTCATTCGCTGATATCAGAGGTTCATGAATTGTTTGACTAAATTCTTCACTGGTTGTGCGTTAACAGCAGTGGGAACTTTCCTTGCTTTTTCATCAGATATTATCATTATCGTGATATATGTCACTGCCTTAATTCTTACAGGAAGCAGTAATGACTTGATTAAAAAAGAAAAAGATAGTCTTTACAAATCTTTTGGTATGACTGACTTGCGGTTATTACATTATTGTTTCCGCATTGAGGTTTGGCAACAACCAAACAGAATTTTCATCTCACATGCAAAAAATGCTTCAGGATTGTTAAACAAACTTAGAATGGAAGATTGTAATTCTAGCAAAACACCAATGGAGGTAAACTTGAAGCTTTCAAAGGATGACAAGTTAGATGTGGTTAATAAATTGCTTTATCATCAACTTGTAGGAGGATTAATATATCTTACTACAACTAGACCAAACAACTTTTGAAGTTGGTATGTTATCAATATTTTTAAACTGACCCAAAGAGACACATTGGAATGCGGCAAAAAGAGTACTTAGGTATATCAAATGTACTTTCCGCTTTGGTATTGTATTTAAGAACATTGGTAACTTCATGTTGAAAGTTTTTTCAGATGCAGACTAAGAGAGTGATACAGATAAAAGGAAATCAACAGCAGGTTATTTATTATCTTACCCTTGGCAGTGGTGTCATTCCATGGGCAAGTAAAAAGCAATCTTCAGTAGCTCTTTCAACAACAAAATGCAACCAAGCACTTTACAGTGTGACAACCAAAGTGCCATCAATATGGCAAAGAAACCAAACTATCACTCAAAAACCAAGCATGTCAAAAGTCAGCATCACTGTATCAGAGAACAAGTACAGAACAAAGAGATCAAACTTGTTTATTGCAAGTCCCAAGATCAAGTGGCGTATATCTTCCAAAAGCACTCAGCAAAGATAAATTTGAAAATTTTCGAGAGATGTTAGGAGTTGTGGAAAATGACATAAACATTAAGAGGGGTTGTAACTTGTTAGATAATATAATATTTACGTAATAAATTAATAATGAATAATAATGTCATAAAGTGAAATAAGTCATACATGATAATAACGTGAAACATGTAGATTTTTTGCAAGTTTTCAGCCTCCGGTTTATAAGTAAAATTTGTCACAGTTTATTTCATTCTCAGAAATATAAATGACTGGAAATAAACATAAAATTTTCAGAAAATAAATAATCAGCACACCATTCAACACACAGTACTCAGGAATTTTTGGCCAATGGCCTTGGAAAAACCCACAAGGGGAAAACCAGTCAAAGAGAGAGAGAGAGTTTTTATTAAGCTTCTGGGAAAAAATCAGACATTCATTTACAGTCAAAATCCAACTTATCTCAACCAAGCAGGCTGCCTCGGTTTCCGTGCAAATGCTGCCTTGATTTCTGTGCAATATTTTTCTTGAAAAATGTGCCGAAATAGCTGCAACCTTCAGTCTCGATTTCTGTGCAGAACTGGAAAGATTCTGCCCTCGATTTCTGTGCCTTTAAATGCTGGAAATCCGTACAGTATGGACAGCATTTAATGTTGCCGTACAGTCCTCGAAATCTGTGACTGGAAAACTCTGAATGCTGCCTCGAAACTCGTGCATGTGCTTTCCTCGAACTTCGTGCCCAAAACTGCCCTCGAAAACTGTTCAAAATCTGTACTGTACGGACTGCAATAAATGCACCTGTACTTCCCCTCGAAAACTGTGCCTGCAAATAATGAAGCCGTACTCTATTTTTGTGCACACAATTAATGATGGTCGTACCCTCGATTTATGTGCCTGCAATAAATGAGGCCGTACACTCCTCAAAATCTGTGCCAGCAGTTATTGTCCTCGATTTCCGTGCCCACTGGAAATCACTCAGCTGGTGTCTCGAAATTCGTGCCCTCTCTCCTTCAGCTCTCTTCTCTTCTTCTCACAATAATGAATGCAAATGGCCTTTCCCTTGCTTTTTGCTCATAACCCTAGGTAGGTGAATAGACATCTAATCCAAAGGCTGAGAATGAATTAGATCTACGATTGAAATTAATTGCTCATATTTTATTTCTAAAATATTAATTTTCCTCACCCACTTAAATTTATCAAAAACTGACTTTATACTCTAAAGTCAAATTAAATGTCACTTAAGTCATTTAATGCATGGGTCACTTTATTTCCCCCTTCTAAGTGACTAAGACTAAAGTCACTTAGGGGAACACTTCCCTAGGTACAAAACTAACACTCCCTCTTACCGAGGAAGGTGTTCTGCACCACTCCCAACTTATCCCTGAAGAAGACAAACTTGCCCCTCCCCAAAGACTTTGTCAGTATGTCTGCTACCTGCTCATTAGTGGAAATATACTGAAGCGTAACTGCCCCTCTCTAAACATAGTCTCGGATGAAATGATATCTGATCTCAATGTGCTTTGACCAGTCATAAAATACTGGATTCTCATAGAGCTAGATGCAACTCTGATTGTCACAATAGATCACCCTAGGCCTAAGCTCCTGACCAAATAAATTCACCAGAAACTTACAACGCCACAAGACCTTGCAGCTAGCCAAACTGGCTGCCATATACTCGGCCTCTGCAGTACTCAATGCAACGAATTTCTACTTCCGACTGAACCACGACAGTGCAGCCCAGCCCAAACTAAAACAACATCCGGAAGTGCTCTTCTAGTCTGCCACACTGCCTGCCCAATCTGAGTCTGTATAACCAACCAATCTGATCTCCGCCGACCTCAGGTAGTCCAAACCAAAAACCATTGTCCCTGCTAGATAACGTAACACATGTTTTGCAGCGACCCAATGCACACTCCTAGGCTCAACCATGAACTGGCTAAGAGTGTTCACTGCAAAACTCGTATCTGGCTGAGTGTTGACCAGATACATCAACGAACCAATGAGCTGACGATATAAAGTGGGATCCACCAACTCTCCATCAGAAGCATGAAGCTTCTTCCAGTTGGTGACCATTGGTGTCGACATAGGCCTACAATCCTCCATCCTAAATCTCCTCAAAATATCAACCACATACTTTCCCTATCCCAGGAAAATCTGTCGAGGCTCCCTCCAAATCTCCAATCCCAAGAAATAATGCATCAACCCAATATTTGTCATCTCGTACTCTGTCGGAAGCTCCTTCTTGCAAGCCGCAATGGGTCTCTCTCTCCCTGTAATAAACAAGTTATCAACATAGAACAAAAGAATAAGTGGATCATCTCCAACAAAGATGAAGTAGAGATTCGGATCTGCTTCACTCTTCTGAAATACCATGCTCAGCAAGTAAGAATTGATCCTGGAGTACCAAGCTTTAGGAGCTTGCTTCAGCCCATATAGGGCTTTCTTCAACCTGCATACATGTGTCTCTCTCTCATGTATCTCAAAGCCCTGAGGCTACTCAACATAGATCTCCTCCTGTATGATCCCATTGAGAAATGTGATCTTCACATCCATCTGATGGATCTTCCAACCCATTTCCGCTGCAATGAAGATCAATGCCCTGATAGAAGTATACCGAGCAACCGGCGCAAAAGTCTCATCATAATCAATGCCCTCAACTTGTGAAAACCCTTGCGCTACAAACCTAGTTTTGTACTTCTCCACACTCCCATCCGCTGCACGCTTTAGCTTGTAAAGCCACCAAGAAGTCACCATGGACTTCCCCTCCGGTCTCGGAACTATCTCCCATACATCATTCTTCATGATGGAATGGTACTCAGCCATCATGGCATCTCTGCAAACCGAATGTTGGGAGGCCTCCTCAAAAGTAGAAGGCTCAGAATCACGTGTACTAGCCACCAACAACATGCCCAATCTGTCACACATCTTGATGGCCTTCACATCCTCCCTGGGTGCCCCAAACTCCTAAGCTTCCTCCAAGGTATCTCGATGCCACTTAGGTGCCTTCGTCCTTGGAGGTTTCTCCCATACTGGTCGGTCATCATCTGAAGATCTACCAGAGGTGCAGGGACCTGCTGCTCTCCCTACTCAGACTCTCTCGACTTCTTGAAGGCCCGCTCCTCCTCAAACTTCACATCCCTTCTCACCAGCACTTTCCTCTGAGAGGGAAGGTAAATATAGAAGGCCTTCGCAGTCTCATCATAGCCCACAAAGATGCCCTTCTCTGCAGTGGGCTCCAACTTTGTCCTCTTCTCTGAAGGGACATGAGAGTAAGTCAGACTACCAAATATCCGAAAATGGCTAACTTCAGGTTTCTTGCCTGAAAAACACTCCTCAGGGGTCATATTCCCCACTGCACGATGGGGACTCCTGTTCTGAAGATATACAGTTGTGTTGCAAGCCTCAGCCCAGAGAAAGAAAGGAAGTGACTAGTCATGTAGCATAGCTCGGGCTGCTCCAACAATGGACCTGTTCTTCCTCTCTGCTAATCCATTCTGCTTTGGAGTATACGAAACTATCAACTGTCTCTTGATACACTCCTGTCTGCAAAATTCATCAAACTCCTTGGAGGTATACTCACCCCCGTTATTCGATCTAACAACTCGGATCTTCCTCCATGTTTGGTTCTCCACAAGAGATTTGAACTCTTGGAACCTCTGCAAGACTTCCTCGGACTTCTTGCTCTTCAAACAGTAGATCCAGGTCTTCCTGGAATGGTCATCAATGAAAGCCACATAGTACTCGTACCCTCTCAAGGATACAGAAGACATTGGTCCGCATAAGCCTGATTGTATCAAGTCAAGTATCCCTGCTGCTCTGCTATCACTGCTCAGAAAAGCAATCTTGGTGTACTTTCCCAAAGCACACCCCTTGCACACATCACTCTGCCCTGTGCTGAACTCCGGTAAACCTGTAACCATTTGTCTCAACAACCCCAAGGCTAGATGATGCAAGTGAGCCATCCGCCTATGCCAAAGCTCACACAACTCACTGTCGCTGCTGTGTGCCAAAGCATGTTGAGGCTGAAACAAGAGCTTATACAATTACCAACATCTAGCTCCAATGGCAACTGAAGCAAATGGTCCTGCAGTCTTGAGAAACATATGCATGTGTCCATCTAGAAAAGACACCCCAAGTCCCTAATCCTCGATCATGGAAACTGACACTAGGTTCTTCTTCAGCCTAGGTACATACAATACATCTCGCAACACCATGGGACTCATGGACACCAGTGTTATTAGAACCGGACCAGAACCGGCAAAACCAGTCGGTCTGACCGGTTTACAAGGTTGGCTGGTCCAGTCAGCTAAAAAAAGTCATGAAACCGGATTTTTTTCCAAACCGGGTACGGAACCAGCCGGAACCGGCCAAAACCAGCCGAACCGGCTGGTCTGGACTGGGGACTCACGAAACTCATTGTTTTTTTTAAAACAAAAAATAAAACTTTGCTAATGTACTTTGGAGCCTCTTTGTTAATGTACTTTGGTTCAGAACCTCAGAGATGTATTGCACTAGGTGCTATTTCAGATATTTGCACCCATATTTGCTATATATATGAGAAACTTTGCATATTTCTGTAATAATGGTTTGGATTCATATGTATGCACATGAAGATATATGTTGTTTCACAAAATATGAATATTTTATATATTTTTTAGTCAGCCAGTTTTTTACTCGGTTTTTTGCCGGTTCCGGTCTGGTTCATATTTTGGGCTTCGCCGGTTCGATGACCGGTCCGGTTCCGATAACATTGATGGACACCCTCTGAAAGGTAATGGTCCCACGCCCAACTGCACTCACTGATGAGTCATCTCCCAACACCACCTCCACATCCGTCTCTGTCTATGAAAGCTCGGAGAACATCTCACGAGCACCTGTCATGTGGCTCGAGGCTTCGCTATCAATGTACCAAGTGCTGGAAGTAGATGCACTATAAGAATGGTCTGTCACCAGGGAAAATTCCCTCTGTCTGTCAACATCTGCACTGATGAGAATGGATGCTCTCTCAATCTCAACATGCCCAATGCATAGTGAAAACTCACTCTGAAATCTCACGGCAAAGTCATCAACTTCCACTAAAGTTGTTGTCTACTGCTGCTTCTTCTTCTTCTTGTTAGGACACGTTGCAGCATAGTGTCCCATCTTGTGACATGCAAAGCACTTTACAATGCTCAGATCCTTCTTCTGCCCATCCTGTTGCTGCTTGGCCCCACTCTTCTTGTTCTTCTTCTTCCCCTTCGCTGTCAATGCCACATCCTCCTCATCCTGTCTAATAGTAGAACTCCTGCACTGCAAGAAACCCCTCTGAGTCTCCTCCTGAACAAAATCATCACAGACCTTGTCCCAAGATGGTAAGTTCTCTCTAGCCTCCAAACCCTGTACAAACAAAGCCCAAGGTGCAGTCACCCCATTCAAGGCTGTACGCACTAGCTCAGTGACCAATAACCACCACCCCCACAGCTGCAAGCTCATCTCTCACCTGAGAGATCCTAGTAAGATAAGTCATACACACCTCTCCTTTGACCATCTTGATATTCTTCAGCTTCTCCCTAAGAACCATCTTCCTATACTCATTAGAACTCTGAAATAACCCGATCAAAGCACTCCACATCTCATGTGCATGATCCTTCACTAAAATGTGCAGAATAACATGGTCTTTAACATCATCTAAGATAATCCTCATGGCTTTAATATCCTTCTTCTCAAAGGCAGTTGCTGCTACTGGATCAGTAGTAGCATTGGGAATGACAATGGGGTGAGTTGTAGTGTTATTGACAACTTCATCCCATAGCTCATTCTCTCTCAACAGAAGCAAAATACAAGCCTTCCATGAGACAAAGTCATTGCCCCATCCAACCTATCCTCGGTTCTCAACCCAACGGAAGTCATTTTCTCAAAGAACAAGTTTCGGCAAAATGTACTACTGTCACAAAGGTTTTTCTAAATTCTGAAAATGACTGTCATTCTGCAAATATTTAATTTTCTGCCCCACTCAGCTCTGATACCATGTAGATTTTTTGCAAGTTTTCAGCCTCCAGTTTATCAGTAAAATTTGTCACAATTTATTTCATTCTCAAAAAAATAAATGACTGGAAATAAACATAAAAATTTTAGACTTAAAACATTGTTGTTACTTCAGTTTTTCACTAACAGAAAATAAATAATCAGCACGACATTCAACACACAGTACTCAAGAATTTTTGGCCAATGGCCCTGGAAAAACCCACAAGGGGAAAACTAGTGAAAGAGAGTTTTTATTAAGCTTCTAGGAAAAAAATCAGACATTCATTTAAAGTCAAAATCCAACTTATCTCAACCCAGCAGGCTGCGTCGTTTTCTGTGCAAATGTTGCCTCGATTTTTGTGCAATATTTTTCTCGAAAAATGTGTCGAAATAGCAGCAACCTTCAGTCTCGATTTATGTGCAGAACTGGAAAGATTATGCCCTCGATTTTGTGCCTTTAAATGTTGGAAATTCGTACAGTACAGACAACATTAAATGTTGTCGTACAGTACAGACAGCATTAAATGTTGTCGTATAGTCCTCAAAATTTGTTCCTAGAAAACCCTGAATGCTGCCTCGAAACTCATGCTTGTACTTTTCTCGAACTCCATGCCCAAAACTGCCCTCAAAAACTGTGCAAAATCTGTACTGTACAGACTGCAATAAATGCACACGTACTTCTCAAAAACTGTGCCTGCAATTAATGAGGTTGTACTCCTCGATTTCTATGCACACAATTAATGTTGATCGTACCCTCCATTTTTGTGCCTGCAATAAATGAGGTCGTACACTCCTTGAAATTTGTGCCATCAGTTATTGTCCTCTGTTTTCGTGCCCACTGAAAATCACTCTCAACTGGTGTCTCGAAATTCGTGCCCTCACTCCTTCAGCTCTCTTCTCACAAGAATGAATGCAAATGGCATTTCCCTTTGCTTTTTGCTCATAACCCTAGGCAGCTGAATAGACATCTAATCCAAAGGCTAAGAATGAATTAGATATACGGTTGAAATTAATTGCTCATATTTTATTTCTAAAATATTAATTTCACTCACCCACTTAAATTTATCAAAAACTGACTTTATACTCTAAAGTCAAATTAAATGTCAATTAAGTCATTTAATGCAAGGGTCACTTTATTTCCCCCTTCTAAGTGACTAAGGCTAAAGTCACTTGAGGGAACACTTCCCTAGGTACAAAACTAACAAAACAAGTCTTATGTTTGATGTAATTATGAAATTAGGTGAAGTTAGGTGAATTAGGTATACAGTTCCTAACTGGAATAACAAAACTTTGCTACAAATATACAACATCACTTTATGTAACTTGTGAATATTAATGATAACAAATCTCTCGTTCATTCTCTCATCATTCTCTCGTCTCTTACATATTTCTCCATACTTAGTTTAACGATATCCAAGCCGAATCTTGGGCCATTTTAACCAGTGTTCCACGGGGATGCGCCTCCCAGGGTCGGTGGCTCGCCCCCTACGCTTTCCATGCCCCGGGGGCTGGGGGGCTCCATGGGAATCGTTTCCCAGTGCCCCCCTTTCTGCGAAACTTGGGAAAACACGGGTCTAGGATTTTCTCGGATTAGGGGGCTCCCACACGCACCCACTGCCCTCGATTTTTATTTTTTTTTTACTTAAAAAAGAAATGGTTCATCTTAAATTTTAGGCTTTTACACTAAATGGTCATTTTAAAACGAAATAGAAACAAATAAAACGAAACAAACAT